>JACXGK010004300.1:0-39189 GCA_016801125.1 Novumbra hubbsi | reverse complement strand
CTCCTCTCTCCTCATACTTCCCACTTTCCTCCCTCCTAGCATTTTCCCTTGCCCAGACTTAGAGAACCTCCCCTCAGAGACATGCCCCCCCACACACACACACAAACACATATGTTTATGCACACGCACTGACAAGCACATATAGGACCACTATAAATGCACACACACACTTGCCCAGGAGCAGCACATGGTTCTGGTTAGGAGGCTCTGGGCTCCAGATGAAACTCCATCTCTCAGGAGTTCCTCTCATTTCTCAGACTTCGTTGTACAGAGGAGCAGGCGTAATGTTTCTTTCACTGTCACTTCACTTCTCGGCCTGATGTGTAGACTGGAATCAACTGAGAAACAGATACACAGTGAGAATAACAGCAGCCTCAATACACAGTACACACACACACTTACACAGTACACAGTACACAGTACACACGCAGACTTACACAGTAAACAGTACACAGTACACACACAGACTTGCAGATGGAAACACACACATACTTACATTGCATAGATGTGCACTCATACAAACACTCTCACACACACCCACCCACACACACGCAAACACACGCCCATACACTCACATAAATACCCACACTGGCTGATATAATCTACACTTACACAAACTGGGTTCTCCCAAACAAACACACACACACAAGCAAACACTCCTTCTGACACAACCAACGCGTCAAAGTGTAGAAAGCATAATCCCCCTAGAATTAATTTGTTTTCTATGTGTTCTGTCAACATTTCTTGGGATGTAAGAGTGTCGTAGCTCACCCTCACATTACCACACCACACAGGCCCTTATTAAAGGTATATATAGACACTCTCCATATTCCAGGACAATCCCCGCCGTTTATTACACACAACCGCCTACGCACATTGACGCAAACACATAGACAGCCTCAATTTGCACACCGGATAACATACAGTGTAAAAACGAAGGAAACTAGACTGTGATAATCCAACATGGTTTCCGTGGAAGGACGTCAAAAGCGCAGCTGGATCCAAAATGGCCGACCCGTGCCCCGCGGTTTCCACGCTCCCTCCTTTAACGCACTCTATGGAGCCTCTAGGGCCACTCATTAGGAACATCTCACTTGGGTTAACTGTTATTTCAGAGTTTGTAGCTCGTTATGGCAGAGTGTTTGTGTGGCTCTGACTCTGTGTGTGTGTGTTTGTGTGTGCGTACGTGTGTGTGTGTGGGGGGGTGGGTGGGTCTTGGATAAAGTGTGATTCCAGATGTGGTTTTACTGCTCTGGCAGGAGTGACGGGCTGTAAAGAACCTCTCTGAAGCAGCCTGGGGGAGAGGGAGGAAGCCGAGGGAGATGGGGAAGGCGGGGGGGGGGATAGGGGGAAGTCTGGGGGAAGAGCAGGGGTGAGGGGAAGGGAGCTAAGTGCAGGGCAGTTTTTAGGGCCTGAGGGACTGAAATAGAGAGGGGGATGAGGGGATGGAGGAGGGGATGAGAGGTGGAGAAGGGGGTGAGTGCGGGAGGGGATGAGAGGTGGAGGAGGGGATGAGAGGTGGAGGAAGGGGTGAGAGGTGGAGGAGGGGGTGAGAGGTGGAGGAGGGAGTGACTCCTCCTGACGTGAGCATTCAGCTTTATTGGCACAGGTGGTTGATGCGTCTGGCTCAGTAGGCTGGTGGGACTGTGTGTTTATGCAAAGAAATATGGCACGAACTAGTTTAGGAAAGTTTTTGTCTGTGGAAAACAAAATTCTACAGGAGTGTAACTGTGTATTGATGAACAAGTATGAGAGTGTGTGTGAGGGTGTGTTTGATTGTAGGGTGTGTGTGTGGTGCAGGATGAAGGGTGTGTTATGCAGGGTGTGTGTAGTGAGTGGGGTGTATGTGTAGTGAGGGGTGTGTTTGTGTCGTGAGAGGTGTGTGTGATGCGGAGTGTAAGTGTGTAGTGAGGGGTGTCTGTGATGCGGCGTGTGGTTAGTGAGGGGTGTGTGTGTGAGGGGTGTGTAGTAAGGGGTGTGTGTGATACAGTGTGTGTGTGTGTGAGGGGTGTGTGTGTAGTGAGGGGGGTGTGTGGTAAGTGAGGGGTGTGTGGTAAGGGGGGGGTGTGATACAGTGTGTGTGTGTGTGTGAGGGGTGTGTGTGGTAAGTGAGGGGTGTGTAGTGAGGGGTGTGTGTGATACAGTGTGTGTGTGTGTGTGTGTGTGTGTGTGAGGGGTGTGTTCCTGCAGCTTGTTAGTCACGCTGGTTAATGTGGGTCTGTTTTACAGGCCTGGTTCAAAGACTGACGTGGCGTTTCACCTAACTCACCTATAACACACAACTGGCTGGAGAGGAGGAGAAGAGGGAACAAGGAGGAGCAGAGGACAGAGGAGGTCAAAGGGGAGGCTGAGTAGAGGAGTAAAGTGGCGACCACAAGGGGAAGAGAACAGTACCAGAACCCCTGAACGTCACACCTCCCTGTACCTGAGACAGCATGGCGTGTGAGCCCCCCCCTCTGCACCTCCACGCCCTGAGCCTTCCTGCCAGATCAGAACCAGATGTGCCTCCTGCCTCGCTCTCTCTACACACACACACACAGAATCTTCTCTACACACACACACAAAGCCAGCAGCATGTCAGTACCGGCACCGGGACCCAGTCAGAATGACGGGCCATTGTGACCCCGAGTCTGACCCCAAACCTGCGGCACCTCAGACAAGAAAGGACCACAATTGGGTTCAGCTGTGACCCAAACCCCCCCCCCTCCCCCGGTCTCGCCCCTCTCATTAAGACAAACTGTTTTTAAAGGCAAAGCAGCTTTCACTACCACTAAAACCAACACCCTGGAGCCGAAACAGGGAGGGAGAAAGAGGGAGAAATGGAGGGAATGAAATAAGGGATCTGAAAGCAACAGAAGAGGAAGGGGCGAATAAAAGGGTCCAAAGAAAGACAGAAGATCAAGGGAGGGAATAAGACCTAGAGAACAACAAGTCAGGCAGAGAAGTCAGCTCGTATCACCGCAGCTGTCGACAAGCTCCCCGTCCCAGAGTGCATTGTGACTTGTTGGCATTGCTGTCCTAAAAAGAGTCGGTGGCGTCATGGTTACATCTCACATCAAAACATTCCAACGACAGGATTTAATTGCACTGGGAGGCACATGAGGGCACTTATTAAATAGGAATAATGCAGATGTATCTGGCAGGAGGACAGCAATGTGATCGGAGCCAAGCTCCTGTCTCGGTTTTTTGTATGAAAACAGCTTCCTGGTCTGTGAGGGCTCAGCAACACACGAGGAAATTCAACCCCACCGTTTTTAACCTACCAGTCGAATTTCCCCCTTTCATTCATACCTCCTCGCGTTTGCCCCCCTCTTTATTCCGTCCCTCGCCTCATTCTCTGTCCCTATTCATGGCAGTGAGTGAGGATGTACTGCTCATTGAGGCTCGGTTCATCTATGAATATCAGGAGAAAATGTTTTCAACTTGTCCAAGTCAAGCATCCACGTGACCACTGGAGTATCTGGCTCCTTTGTACTTATGTTTCATGGTGGATCCAGATAAACGATTTAAATCGGTGTGTGTGTGTGTGTGTGTGCGCGTGTGTGTGTCTGTGAGTGGCAGGGCATGCTGAGGTAGATTAATACGCTGGCTCAGAGGGAGGCTCATCCATTCAGCTCTGACTGATGTGCGTCCCAAATTGATTTATGGAAACGGCTCTTAATCAATTATGTGTGGAGAAGGAGGGAGAGAGAATGGAGAGAAAATAAGAAAGAACCCAAGGGGGGTGAGAGTGGGAAAGGGAGAGAAGGAGGGACTAAAGGGGGAGGGTGGGGGGTGTTTTTATATACTGTCACGCTAGCAGTATGGGGACTGAGTTTAGGTGACGGTCTAACTATTCATTTGCTACCAATTGCATTCAATAGATTCTGTAGCATCCTCTCGTGTTGGGATGTAGATTCTGTAGTACCATCCAATGTCACAGTGTAGATTCTGTAGTACCATCCAATGTCACAGTGTAGATTCTGTAGTACCATCCAATGTCACAGTGTAGATTCTGTAGTACCATCCAATGTCACAGTGTAGATTCTGTAGTACCATCCAATGTCACAGTGTAGATTCTGTAGTACCCTCCAATGTCACAGTGTAGATTCTGTAGTACCATCCAATGTCACAATGTAGATTCTGTAGTACCATCCAATGTCACAGTGTAGATTCTGTAGTACCATCTAATGTCACAGTGTAGATTCTGTGGTACCATCTAATGTTGGGATGTAGATTCTGTGGCACTGTCTCATGTTGAGATCCAGATTCTGTGGTAAGTTCTGTATTGGTATCTGTACTGGTAAAACACCAGCAATACTTATGTAGGTTCTGCAAGTAACTGTACTAGTAAAACGTCATTAGTGTGTTAGTATCTACAGTAGTAATACTTCAGAGGTTTTTCTAATCTATACTAGTACCACTTCAGTAGTGTGTTAGTATCTACACTAGTGAAAGTTCTGTGGTGTTTTAGAATCTACACTAGTAATACTTCAGTAGTGGGTTAATATGTGTTAGTATTTACACTAATAATACTTCAGTAGTGTGTTAGTATCTACACTAGTAACACATCAGTAGGGTGTTAATATCTACACCAGTAATACTTCAGTAGTGTGTTCCATGAAGTCATATATGTGAGTTATTGGTGTGGTGTTGGAGGGTGTGTACTCTGATAATGGCCCGGTACTGGGTGATGGGGTTTGGGTGGGTGGTGGGTGTTATTGAAGTTGAGAGGAGCTGCAGTTGTTTAAAAAGCCCTTCTCCTGGCGGCCCCATTGTACCTCAGACAGGGGTAGGGCTTTGGGGGGGGGGTCACACCAGGAGCTCGTTTCTCCTGCCTGTCAGAACTCTATCTGAGATCCAGCCGGAACTAATCAACTCCAATAGGCCTCTCCATTACCCAGCCTGCACTGGGGCCAAGGCAGGGGCTGGCATGTGGGAACAGAAGAGGGAGAGTGGAAGAGATGGAGGGTGTTGGAGTTATAACCCCCCCCAACACACACTCCCCCTTCATACATACTAACCCCCCCCCCGCTACCCCGAACAGCACACACAACTCCCCACTGTTTCACAATGGAGCAATAATAAACACTTGAAATAATATTTTCACAGCAAGCAACAGCCTGCTTCAGATCAGAGTCTAAACCAGCTGCTCCGTACACTCCCAGACACACAGCCACTTCAGCCACACACTCTCACTCCACACACACATTTATAGAGACAGACAGACCATAACAGCGAATGTGTTATGCCACTTCTCTCCGGTCATTTCTGGGCTCTGACGACGTACATTTAGCTCGGAGTGCAACATTCTGAGGTCCCAAAGTCTACCGGATTGAAATGTACAAACTCGATGCATCAGAATACATCCCAGCCGAAGTTGAACACATATCATGGCTATGATCAAACACTACTTAGCACACATAACGACCAAACTAAACCGCACTC
Organism: Novumbra hubbsi; assembly: GCA_016801125.1. Lineage (NCBI taxonomy): Eukaryota > Metazoa > Chordata > Actinopteri > Esociformes > Umbridae > Novumbra > Novumbra hubbsi. The sequence continues at coordinate 33,762 of JACXGK010004300.1, read as the reverse complement.
TGGTGAAACAAAGCAAATAGACAACCTCTCAGTGGAAACTACATCACAAAGATGAGGAAAGTCATAGTTAGTGGCTTTCTGTGTTGGGAGAAACAGAGAACATTCCAACACACAAACACGCAGCTCCCTGAACACAAGGCTCGTATACCGTTTGTGCCTGAACAGAGCTATGGTATATGGATGTTGCTCTCTAGTGGACGCAAACTGCAGCTACATATTATAGACACGCCTGGTTTTGAGCGTAGCATGCTAGGCTCCGCGGTTCTACAGACGTCATTGACAAAGTACACTGGAAGCCCAAAGTCAATGTATAACTGGGTACTATGTCTGTGTCATTAGCCCAATTACGCATTGTCACTTTGGAATGCTGCTCTGCTGGTTCTTTGTGTCGTCAAACCGGACATCAGCCGGTGAGATCAGGACGGTTGAACGTGGGCCAAACCGGTTACATATTCCACTTCTTGGTTTCCAAATGGATGTTTTACCTTCTCAGAGACCCCCTGGGAAGCAGTCTCCCCAGAGAAAGGACACCATCAGGTATATATGTGACAAAAACATATTTTCCATTCCCATCATAAATCTCCACCATTGAACGCGGCTTCAGTCCGTCAAGTGTCTCTCACAATCTCCCGGGACAATGAGGAAGTCACCCCTGTCAACTGCGTAACTGAGTGTGTTTGAGCTGGAGTGTGTGTGTTGGGTGTTGTGTGTGCGAGGAAAAGGCTGTGTGCTTTCTGGGCCGTAGAGAGGGCGCAACCCCAACACCCCTTCATTAAGGTGAAGTGGGGGCAGATTTAAATGTGTTAAGAAAACTAAAGTGTGCCCCCCCCCCACCACCCCATCGGCATTGTCCGTGAGTATCAGTGAGTGTTTCTGTTTGTGTGGGTTTTAATGGCGAAGGGTCAGCTGCGCGTTTGTCCTCCAAGAGCAGTGCCAATACATGGCCTACAGTCTGTCCTCGTCTGACCAGTAACAGCTGTGGGTCGGCACAGGAGAGTTATCCAGAGAGGATGCCTGGTTGGGTCAGCGGAGGAAGAGGTCTCTGTGGACCCCAAGGGGACGTTAAGGACGGGGTTCCCACGTCGGGACGTTCCGCAGGTCTCGGGGTGGGGTATAGAGAACCACTGAGGCAAGGTTAATCCCCATTCATCCCCTCCTCCACTCAGAGGCACACAACACAATAGGCCCCTCCCGCTCCCCCTGGCATCACCGTGACGACCCTTAACCCCGCGTTTACCGCCGCTGTTCCCGGCCTCTTTATCTGCCGGCACAGTTATTATCTGGCATATTTACTCCTTTAGATATTCCCCTCAGGCCATTGTGGCATCAACACCCCCCTCTGGAAAAGGGGGGTGTTGATATCCTTATATCCTGGCGAACTCAACACTGGCACTTCAGCCTGTCGGCCACTAGTGCAGAGTAACACACCTGATGTGGAAAATGCAACATTGTCCGTTGACTTTGAATTACACAACGATTTGTGGGTAATATTTCACCAAGAAAAAATGTTGGTTAACAAGAATGCAGATTTGTAACACATCTACTCTGTTTCTCTTGACGTGAACATAAAAAGAAAACGTTAGGAACTGATCGCAATACTACAACATCATCATATTGGTTTTAGTTTGTTGGGACATTGTGGTCTTTATTGCTTATTCAATGGTGAGACATTTGAATACACAACTGCAAAAAGGAACGCTTCTCTTGGGTCCACTAAGTCTCTAACGTACCAAACCACACCCCCAAAAAATCCCCACCGACTTAATATTTATCTAATGTTGGTCAAAACAGTCATATACGTACTTGGAAGTGGAAACCTCGATCTGTTCTCTAGTTGAACTGCCACGTCCACCTCCTAGTGGACGAAATAGGTAATGCACGTTCTGAATGATCGCACTACTTGAATGTGTGGATGATCACAGGTTTCCGGGTGACTCGAGGGAGCTGTGACAATAAGATAAAGGGGGTTGTGTTACAAATTATGTTACTAGTTTCAGCTTGCCCTCTGTCGGTGTTTGTGCTTTCGGTGCCCTGCCCAGTAAGAGGAAGTTCTCGGAGTTTTGTTTTCTTAGAGCTTCCTGCTTTTTTTGGGCGGTCATCTAATAAGAAACAAGTAAACAATGGTTTAAGGAAACAGTCTAAGGTGTCCCAGAAACTTGCTTAAAACAGTGGAAAATATCTCACAAAACAGCTTGTCAGCGCTGAGTGAGAATCAAAGTTTCTCTTTCTTCAAACTCACTACAGGTAGATTTCTTCAAATTCTATCACCAAAATATCAGATTGCACAGCCAAAGGTACTTTTTGCAATTAAGTTAAGAATGCAATAAATTTAAACCACGAAAGACAGCGTACCCCGGTGCATCAAGGGTATTCGTCACCGCCTGGTTGCTGAGCAACCCCGGAAGAGCGTTTTTAATCGCAAAGCATTTGGGGTAACGTAGTCTTCAAATCTTGTTGATCGCTGAATGAAACTTCTTGAAGACGCTACACATTCAGGTTTGACCATTTTGGTAAACGTTTTAAGTTTATAATAGTTTAGACTTTAATTGATATACTCAAGTGTTAGTGGTATCCTGTTTGAAAATGTATGATTTTTTCCTGATCTCAAGTTTGTAAAATGCTAAAACAGGAAGTTGACGGAAAGTAAGCTAGCCTCCAAGAAAGTAAAACTTTTCAAGTGTTTAAAAATAAACAATTACAAAGCTTTATGAATAAAAACGGACGAAATCAAATCTGATTTTATTTTAGACTCACTGCAATGGATCAGTGTTGGTGATGGAATTCCCAACTACGTCAGACTTTGGTAGGGGGCTTGATTTATTTTCATTGCACACATATTGGGGCAGATCGTTTTCAATCCTACAATTTCACATATTGTATAGTTTGGAAAAATATTTCAGTATTGTATAGTTTTTGGGTTAGTCAACTGTATCCACACATTATAAGGTATTCTCCACCTTAAATGAGTAATAAATAATGGCCAGCAAATGTGTTTTGTTTTCTATTTACTTATCTTTTGTCATGGCCGCCTCTTTACCCTTTGCAGCAGACACATGATTTGCAATATTTTGGTAACATCAAATCACAATGAGAATAACAATACACATCGTCCCTAAATCTAACCAAATCGTCCATCAACATTACCAGCCAGGACAGAGTATTGATCCTTCTCCTCCTTGACAGGCGATCCAGGCCCTGGGAGTCCCTCTGGGGGACAGAGGCGGACCGTAAAGACCCACCTGCTGGCTTCCAGAGAGCTCTTGGTGGCTGCCCTGTATAACCTCGCTCCCCTGCTGGACAGAGCCTTGGCGGGGGGCCTGCTCTCCCAGGAGAACTACTTCGAGGTGGTGGCGGAGAGGACCCCCCAGGGCCGCGCCCGCAGGCTACTGGAAGTGGTCCACGCTGAGATGGACGAGGTTGGGGCCAGGCACTTCGTGGAATGCCTCAGGAGCTGCAGGAAGCACTATCCGCGCCTCTGCGAATGGCTCAGCACCGATGCAAGTACGGAAACGCCAGTGCGTTGATGGATGCTGAAGTTCATGTCTCAGCAAGGACGGGCATTAAGTCAGGATTGTATATGTTTTGTCTCTCCACACAGACACCGAGCGTGGACCCACAGGTATGTCAATGCGCCGCGGCTGACGGGGACATCATTGGTCTAGACTGGCGTTTGAGTAGTGGGCCCTGGGGGAACCTCCCGCCTGGTTCCGTGTCATGCTGTGCTGTTGGCCCTTCCCCAGAGCGTCGGCTGCAAGCCCAGCTCAGCTTGCTGTGCAGACGGGTCGGCTACTCGGTGCTGCCCGTCGCCCTGTCGCTGTTCTCTGACGGGACCCTGACCCAGTTCGAGCTGGACCAGGTCCAGGCGGCGGTCACGTCCTACCAGCAGACCCACCTGCTCCTGTCCGCCTGTCTGTCCAAGGGAGAGAAGGCCTGCGTCCGCTTCTACCAGGCGCTGGGCAGCGAAGACCCACAGCTAGCCTCAGATATAGGTGGGGAGACCCGGAACGGTCGGTACACTTTGGTATAACACTCGTGCTTGACTGTTTTCACGCTATTTCTTTTGTAACCCCCCCTCTAATGGGTTCTCAGCCGGTGGCCCGGAAGAAGCTCAGCCCGATGTCACTGTGGTCAGTGGTCACATCGCCTCTGTCGCAGTGGAGGATGTTTGGAGGGTTTGTAGTACCCCTGTGGAAGCGGGGGATCAGGGGGTCTGTAGTACCCCTGTGGAAGCGAGGTATCAGAGTGACTGTAGTATCCCCATAGCCGTCGAGGAAACGGGACCCTTCCCAGAAAACCACTCGCACTCAGGTATAGTGAACACCACGTAACCAACCTCTGCAGTAACACACATTGAGCAGTATTGGCGGTTAAACCACTTACTCAGAGACGGTTGACCGCGACAACCCCACCTCACCTCCCCTTCCCTCCCCCCTCAGGTGTGCTGCGGCAGGTGCTCTCCCTGCTGCCCACAGCCCCCGGGGGGGACGCCAGGCTGAACGTGTGCGAGCTCGGGGTGGTCGTAGGTCTTCCGAGGAGGACGGTCCGAGAGTGCCTGCTGGAGGAGGCGGAGGTGGGTGACGTGGCGCAGCTCCGGGCCCTGGTCGACCTCTTCCTCAGCAAGACCGGGGACACCGGCAGGCTTCTGGCCAGGATGGCAGAGCGTACGGCACAGAGTGGGTCCCCGCTTGGCACTCCGCCGTCCGTGGGGTTCGGGCACGTCTCTAGCCGCCTGCCGGTGACAACAGTGGTGACGGTTGTGTTGCTTGCAGGGGCGCTGCTCTCGGAGAGGGGACGTATGCTGCTGAAGCTACTGCTGGAAGCTGAGGCCTTCCTTCGTTCCGGGGGCCATGGGGACAAAGTGTGGAACATCTTCAGCTTCGTCCTGTGGGACATCAGGGCAGAGGTGCTGGAGGACCCCGCCGTGGAGACATGGGACCCCAGGGAAGGTGTCCGCCTGCTACGAGGCAGCGAGAGAGTGGAGACAGAGCTTCTCCAGGAGGTGGAGGAATGTTGGGCGGAGGAAGGAACGGAGAACCTGTTGCAGAGCATTAGGGTTTTAGCCCAGGTGCTACGCGACCTCCATCCCCTCCACGACAGCGTGTGCCTCTCCCCCCTTGAGGGCACCGTTTACGCCTGCCGTCCTCACAGGCTTCACCGGGTCACCCGTTTCCAGGGCCTGCCCGCACGGACCATCCGCAAAGCCCTGGGGCCCGGCGCTCACGAGGCCTCTCTCCCCGGCCAGTACCGAGACCTCTGTCTCCGCGTCTCACGTCTGCTGAACAGGGTGAACCCAGAAGGAGGCACCACCTCCTCCACAGATCTCTCCCAGGCTCCGGTTGCCACCATCGCCCAGCACGTCCACTCAACCCTCGCCGGGCCCGCGTTCGGCTCGCAGAGCTTTGACGCCGGGGTGAGACACAGGCTCCTGTCGGTGGTGAAGTACAGCCCAGTCCAGCAGGGCCTGTCCACCTTACAGGAGCTGCACAGAGACACGCTGTTAGGCCTGGAGAGCTACCTGAGACCGGGCGAACAGCACGGCTTCCAGCTGCTCCTGGAGAAGGTGCGCGTCTTCAGCGGGTCCGAGATGCACCGGGTGGAAAGGGTCAGGGGCCCCGTCACCATCGACAACGGCGTGGAGGAAGTCCTCGGATTCGTCACCTCCGAGCCGGCCTCCTTCCTCGTCAGTGTTAGTTGTCGCGGTTACGAAAGGGGCGGGTTCTTTTGGGTGCGCGAGCCTTGCTGCGTGTGCCTGTCTGGGCCCGGGGAGGGCGGGGCGCAGGGTTTAGGGGAGACTGCTGTGGTTTTGGCAGCGGAGGGGGACACCGTGTGGGTGAGGGAGGGGAGTCGGGAGAGGGGAACGGAGCTCTCAGCCGCGTTACTGGAGCAGGGCTGCTGCTTTAAGGTTACGACCTCAGGGGCATTTTGCCAGGTCAAGTTCCTCTACAAGATGGGGAACATCTCTGCTGAGGCTGAGAGGAACTGTGAGGTTGCCTAAGTCTCCCATATGTTTAACGCCTGAAACAAAACAAATTGTATTCTGGGTTTTAATGTGGTTTGCTTTAGGATTTAACCCCCTTGGATGTTTTCAACACGTTGGATTACAATGTGTTATTGACATATCCGGTGACAGCTTTTGTAAGCAATTTCTGCCACCATATTTTATGTCAGAGGAACATTTTAAATTAATTAAATACAACACTAATATACGTTGATTAGATTAGTATCCAGCCCCTTTGACAGATATTTACTCAAGTTTCTTGATCTTAATGCATTTAGGCCGAATAATGCCTTTGTTTGTTTTTGGCAATATTACTATAGTGCCTTGTATGTTGATGCATGTTTTGTAGTATGTTTTTCTCAGTTTACAGTTGTCTTTAAGTCGTTATTGTATTCACGGTACAACGTGGCTGGGTTTTTCCCCCCATCAAAACAATGGAAATCTGCTGTGATCTGTTTTGTAATCACGTATGTGGCCTCATGAAGAAACTTGAGAGGAGCAGCTCTTCCTAAACAATGTTGCTGACTTCAGTTCAGCATGGTGAAGTGAAGTGGGAGTTACAAATCCTCATACATCAATGAAAGAGAACGACAAACTACATGACTCTTTTGGTTGCAGCAAAAGGGAGGTCATCATGGGGCTACATGACTATTTAGTAAACATGCATAAACCTTGTGTCTGCTCGGGTTTCCTTATTTAACATCAGTGACAAAAACTCAAATTCATGGTTCTGTATTGTATGACCTCTAACAATTCTCTCAAAGTTATACAGAGAGATCTTTGACATGGAACAGTTTCTGCTTGGACCGGCATTGACAACTGTGGAACTCTATAGACAAGCCTATTTCTTTCTATATAATGTCCAAACTATTTAAACATCGGCCTTATGTGGAATCCAATAAACCTTAGATTATTTACAGATTAAGATCTATACTAAAGCTGTTAAATGATATGGGCACAACCAAAAGCTTTGTGTTCACTAGAATGAGAGCCCTACCAAAACAACCTTAAAATAAATGATTATTTTTATTTATTTTAAAATACACAACACTGCAAAGTTAAAACAAGTAAAAAAAACTAAAACATTTAAGTAACAGTTGTGGTGTTATTTAACATGTGTGGACAAGGCAAACCAGCCTCCTCCTTTCAGCTTGTCCACCTGTACAGGATGAAAGAGGAAATGGTGTGATACTTAAAAACAAAACCCTAAACATTCCACAAAATACCAGTGTGTGTGTGTGTACCAGAGTCCCGCTCCCTTTAGACTGTCCAGGATTTTGTGGGGAGTCTCTACCAGCAGACCTGCAACAGAGGATTTAAAAAGAAAACTAAGAACACAAAGCAGGATTTTAGGGGGAAAAGTCAAACAGGTTATAGAGTTTATCAACCTTTATTTAACAGGTTTAATGACAGACCATGGCACTCTACCATTTCCAGCACACCAAGGATCTGGAGAAGATAGGAGTACAATGTCATATTTCCTTCCATTAGGGCCACAGCTGTGATGTACTTACCATCTACTGCCTCTACTGCCCAGGGGAGATGGGTCCTGTTCGGGGAGTGGCAGGGACGACTCTGGGCTAAGTCCCCCTGAGATGGAGAAAGTAGGAAGGTCACCATCTTTACCACACACACACACACCTTAGGATGGTCACAAATGCATAGTCCCCAACATCCTCTCTCCTTCTCTGCTAAAATCACACACACACACACTTGCCCTACCTGATTGTGGAGGTATGGGGGACACAGATGGGGAGACACTGGATGAGAAGGAGCTCTGTTTCTGTTGTTCTATAAGCTCCAACAGTCGGCTCCTGGCTGCTGCACTCTGCCTGTTGAGCTGAAGGAGGCGCTGTTCCACACTGCCAGGGCCCTCGGGCACCACGGGCTAGAAGACACAGACCACATGGTACTTCCCCCGTCAGACATGAGAGCTGCTGGGTTACCTGTTCTTCCACACAGGGCTGTCCCCACCCCTCTCCCACCTCCTGGGGGGCTGTCTGGCCCGTTCCATTGGTGGCAGACCCTCTCTTCTCGGTTTTGTCTCCAGGTGATCCTCTGCTTGAACCTTGACCCATACTAACCCCTGACCCTGGGGGAGGAGAGGCGGTGTGGAACTGCCCCAGCTGAGCCCGTATGAGGGTGTTCTGACGGGTCAGCTCGGCAATCTGAGACAGTACGGCATCCTGGGAAGGCTCTGAGAAGACGGGGGCGGGGTCCGAAGTGGGTGTAGGTTCAGAGTGGGGCCAGCTGGCGGGGCTGAGGACGGCACAGGTACTCCCAGGAGCAGGGAGAGAGGGAGCGTGGCAGAAAGACAGAAAGCGACCCGCTGGGGAGAAAAGACAGCCACGTTAAAACAGGAAGAGATGAGAGAGAAAGAGAGAGACAGAGATAGACAGTTGTTACCTGAGGTGTGACTGCATGGGTGGCTGTCTCTCTGCCGAGGAGGAGAGAGGAGTACTGCTGGACAGAGACCAGGAAGCTCCTTGTGACAGGAGGTTACAGGACGATCTATAGAACAGTGTGGTGACACAGGTTCAGGTTCTGGGGAGTTCGCAGTGTGTGTGTGTGTGTGTTTGTTACACGTGTGCCCTGACCTGTAGCTACGCTGCCAGTGTCTGGGGGCTCGTCATCTCCAACCAGCAGCCCCAGGCCCCCCAGCGCCAGGACCACGGTGTCCAGCCTCTCCTCCAGCCCCCTGGCCCTCTGCTGCAGACCGGCCTGATGAGGAACCGCAGAGGACAGCAGCCATGTTGGCCTCATTCTGATGCCAGGACACATCTGATCTCACCGGGGGAGACGGTGTGTGACGTCTGTTCTCACCTGTAGCCCGGCGCACTCCTCCCTCAAGGCAAGGGTCTCCGCCGTCAGGGCGTCTATCAACACTCGCTGCTCTCGGACGTCCTCCTCCAGCCTCCTCCTCTCCTTCGTCTCCCGCCGTGCCTCCTCTGTTCTCTGACAGGACGAGGAACACGGCCGTCAGTCAGACACGCCCACGACAGCGCCCGAGGCGGCGGTGACAGTTGCCGGTCAGACGAACCTGTCTGAGTAGTCTGGCCATGCGGACCAGGGTTGCCACCAAGGACACGGAGAAGCCGGTGAGGCCTTGGGTGTGGTGATGTGGTCCTGGTGGCCCCTGGCCTCCCGGGGCTCCGGAGGGTTCCCGCGGCCCCTCCAGCTCCTCTTCCACCTGGTCCAAAAGGCCTTGCAGCAGCCCCAGGCTGGACTGGTTCCCACTCAGGGAGCTGATTGCCGACCCGTCCAGGACTGTTTCAGTACGGCGCCCCCTGCTGGCCTGGGAGGGCCGGCTCTTCCTCCCTACATGTGAACATAAGCGTTATACACCAGATGAAAAGAGAAACGCGACATGAAACAATTGGAACATTTCTCTCAGGCGGACTGATTATGTTGGCAAGGGAGAAATTACTGGTAATGTAAATATATTTTAGCACAAAGAAATAAGATATTTGTGCTTCTTGGAATATTTTGGCGATCTTTTATTGCAGCATGGGAGGAAAACTATAGGTCATTTTTTTATTTTGTTTAGTGTCATTTCCGTCACTTGGCAGATGTTTTCACCCAGAAAGATCCAGAGGCCCTGAGATTAGAAACAACAACCTTTGTTTTTACCGGGTCAAAAACTCTTAGACTACCACGCCCACCAGGTCACTTAATGCACTAATTAATACACTGTAGTCACTGTGGTGCAACAAATGACTGTGGTTTTCATGCATTTTATCCAGTTGTACCTGAGCGGGTGAGGGGAGGGTCAGGGTTCAGAACCTGACAAACCAGGGTGGAACCCTCTTCGGGTTCTGACAGGGGCTGTTTGGACCGGAACCGCTGGACCTCAACCGTTGCATTCAGAGCTGGAGGAAGGAGGGGATGAAGAGGAGAACTATGACAAAGGAAGGAGGGATGAAGAGGTGAACCTGTTCTAGGATGTGTTGTCGTAGTGTTCCCTTGAAGAGGAACAGCCCGTCACCTGTGTGTTCTTGGGTTCCCACTGAGGCGCGGGGAGTCTGAGGAGGGCTGAATGCTGACCCCTGCTGGTCACAGTTAGACTGACGCGTCCCGTCACGGATCGAAGACTTGGCCTTCATCTTGCGGGTGTTCGCCCTGTACCTAACAACAGGAGAGGATGTGGGCTTGTGTTGAAGGCACGACAACAGGCGAGCCTCTGGTTTTAGTGAGTGGCGAGTGGAAAGTCAGCCAGCACCGTCGTCTCCAAGTGGTGTAAAATCTGTCACTACCAACCTGGCATCCATATTGGAAATGTGGGATGTAGAAGAGACACTTCCTTGTTCACAGTGGTCTCCTTCCCAGTACTCCAGCTCATTCAGAGCCTGGCAGGAACATGGATACATGGTTCAGGTGTGGGAATGGCCTACACAAATACACCACACGCGCCCAATACACACCTGTGGGTCCATCATTGACTGGCTGAGCAGTGAAAGCTGTGTCGGGGCCTCTGGTTTCTGCAGGACGGGAAGATTTTGGTCAGACCCACAGCCTGGGGCCATCGTTACACTGGGGAACCCTGGCAAACAGAAATGACAGAACTACAGCCATTCCAGAGGCATAGAGGCAAACAGTCACGTTGAAAAAGAAGATACAAGCTTTCTTAATTTTGTGTTTTTCAAACACTACAGGAACAATGTAACCTGGACAGATTGGTAAACTGCTGAGTTTTTGGCAAAAACCAAACGCTGCATTGAAAGGAAAAATGTCATACCAGCCGTTAAGGATGCAGGGGTGTCATTATGGTGTGGGGCTGATTTTCAGCTTTAAGGCAGCCAAAGCGGGCAACATAAGCTACTGAAACATTGGGTGTTCAAATCTTCTCCACATTGCATTTTACAAATACGTATATATTAAAATAAAAGGGAAAAGAAAAAAAACAGACACCATTCCGAGCGGTCTACTTTTTCTCTGAAGGTGACTGAAGGCTGTACAAAAGCCAAACATTTAACACAAAGAGCAGTTGCGAGCAGGTGTAGCGCAGCGTCTTACCAGTCTGCCTGCGAGGTGCATCTCCAAAGAGGTCCTTGACCACAGCCATGGCTCGGTCTGACCTGGCCAGGACATCCTGCAGCTGGAGCTGCCCTGAGAAAACCTGCCAAAGAACAGCAGCCAGGCCGGTGGTTACAAATGGCGCAGTGTCACTGCTGGGACCGGGTTCGAGTCCTGCTAGTGTGGGGAGCCACAGAGGACGGCGCCATCGGCCAACACCATTCAGGTGCTTGGGGCCAATTAATCTGTCTTGCAGGTGGCAGAGCTGATTAGGGATGGTGGGTTTGTGTCAGATAGTATCCTGGACCAGGATTTCAACCCTGGCTCAGCTGACTGCTCCTTCTTCCTGCCTCCTACATACAAGTCTCTCTAACCTCTGCTTCATACCACGCTGTCATTGGAGATAAGAAAATACCACTAAGTCTATTTAAAGAATGATTTGCTATACTATTATTTATTTTTTAATATTTGCATTAGGAAAAAACAAAACTCCAGGCTACACCTAAACATCTAAAACAAGATACTGGGTACGGATAAATTAAAATGGGCAGTAAATCTGTCCATGTGGCAATTGAGTAGACTGTTGTCCATCCTTGGTCCAGTGTTGAGGCTGATCTAGGGAAGGATATCACAACCTGACCATTTGAAATAAAAATCAGGTGTCATGATCTGAGCACGTGGTCTGATTCACCTGTCTGATGATGTTGATGCTGGCGGGGTCAAGCGGTGCCGGCCTACCCAGAAGGCCGTTACTCCTCTTGCGTCTCATTGCATTCTCTTTCAGCTCCCAATGGGCCACCGCTTGGTTATGGGACCGATGCATATCATGACGACGACTCTGAGGACAGGGTTGAGCCACACAGACAGACCCAGGCTACTGAAGCTCTCACACTTTCAAAAACATTCCGCTTGCGAAACAGTTAGAGATAAAGATGAAGAACACGAGAAAAATAACCCATTTCTTACCAGCTCCTCCGGTGTTGCCTTGTGTACAGAAAGGTCATGGACGGTGCTCTAAAAATAGGTAAAGATTCGAAACAACATCGTCTTTAAGTTTTGCAGCGGTAAATATTTCAGTATCAATGGCAGTATGAACTAAACAGACCGAACTCTCACCACCCATTCTCTCTTCGTCGAATTGGACTTCTTTGGACGCACAGCAGACCGTTTTCCCTGAGTATGCTGTGATCGGCCAAACCTCACAAACGACATTTGGTAAGAAAAAGCTAGCTAGCTTGGGTAGGAAATGACTTATTAGCCAAATAACTGGCTTGCTAAGGTTAAGCTTGGCTAGCAAGAAAGCTTTGTTTTTCTAAATTTTGTAAGTAGTTAAGCGCAACCGTGGTTTGTCTTAATCCTTTGTCACCAGCTTGTTTGAAAAAGAATTAGTTAGGTTGTGTTCATTGTTTTCTCGCCGTGGAGTTGTGCTGTGTTTAGCATTTGGCAGAGCAGTTCGCGGGTCTGGGTTAAATTATTGAACTTCCTAGTTACCAAGGACGCTGTTTGACGACAGAGCATAGTGGGAAATGTAGTATTTATTCGCCTCGAGCAAGGGTTAGCAGCAGGTTAGCAGCAATGATTTTAGACTACAAATGGTAAGTGAAATACCAAAATCTATTGATATAATACAAACAATAAACAAATATGAACAATGTAAATGATGTTTCTCAATGAATACAATGAAGAATTTGAGGTTTGCTTATATTTATGAACACTAGATGGCACTGTCATCTTATGAATTATTTTCAACACTCTGAGAAATTGTGTTGAGGTGAGCTAGCGGCCTTTATAGCCCCGTGTTTCTCAAACCTTTCCTTGGGTACCACCTGGCGTTGAATGAATATGATCAGTTCCAGATCTAGCATACTTACTTTATCTTGTCAACAAATAATTCAGCCCTTGGCTAGGAAATTTGAATTAGGTGTGTGGTAGGTGTTAGTGGTTTTTTGACTTTCGTCCATTCATGTCCAAGTGTGTGTGTGTGTGTCTGTGTCATGCCTATGGTTTGTAGGCACACAAGTCAATTTAAAGGGATAATGTATGAGTGCCTGCCGCTTTATTCTACAATCGGAGCTTTCTTTGTGTTGCAGGGGGTCACAGGAGAGCAGCGACACCCAACACCGCACGGGGCTACACATGGAAGGGGGAGGCGCCCCACGGAATAGTGCGCGGTGACACTTGTTCTCGCTGACAACTGCATGGCTGGCTGGCGGGGCCGAGCACAGCAAGTCTAGGAAAAGGCCAGCGAACATGCGCAAGCGCATCGCTGGACTAGTATCCAACCACCCATGGAAACTAGACGCAGTGATTCGAAGTTCTCCTCCTGGATGGACTCGTTGGCAATACCGTATTAAGGGGTGTTGTTGACATCTCTTTCACAGTCTCTTTATGGCGTACAAATAGAACTTTATTTAATGTACAGCGCAAACCGAGACTTTGATTTAGTCTCATGGCCAAGTTTAGGCTGTAGTAGGAAGTCTTAGGAGTTAGTCGCATGACATGTATTAAAAGGGGACAAAAACAAGTTGCTCGTGGTCTGGACGGAGGGACTTTGGGAGATTCCGTGAGAACACTTGCGGGGCGCGTATGGATTACATGTAAAGCCAGTTTTGGTTTCGCAGGATCTCTGGGGGAAAGTCATCGGAGAAGTGTATTTTCAGGAGACCATGGACTGCCTCGCTTCCGTGCCAGAGGGATTCGGCTCAGCCTGGATGGATGTTTGATATACCCGGGGCTCCGAGAGCTCACAGTATTTGAATGGAGACAAAGACGCGCTATGAAATAATAGGACAGGTTCTTTATAAGATTGGTGGCAAATATATTTATGTTCAAGGAATGTTTTCATGGTTTATTTGCACAAAAAAGGTAACTAAAACTTTTTACAATCCTGAAGAACTTCTAACAGCGGATATGTTTTAAGACAACACTTCGGTGACACATTTGTGGATCTATTGAATCAGGCTACCGACGGAATTGTATGGTCAAATGAGCGTTTAAATTTTGACCGTTTTGACCAAATATTAGGTTAAACGAAACAACGCTTCTCGGGCACCGGGATCGCGATGTGTGGTGGCCGAGGTCTCCCAATGTCTATCACCGTGATTGTGACTTTGCTCCTGGCTATTATTGACGTAAAGGCGAGTGGGGAGTACTGTCACGGTTGGCATGACAGCCAGGACACTTGGAGAGAGGGCTTCCAATGCCCGGAGAAGTTCGACGGCGAGGATGCTATCATCTGCTGCGGGAAATGCGAGCTCCGCTATTGCTGCGCCAGCACTGAAGCGCGCCTGGACCAGGGGACCTGTGACAACGACAAGCAAGCGCCGGAGCCGGGCACGGAAAGCAAAGAGAACAAGGACACGGGCGCGGGTAAGAGCTATGTATCTCTTTCCGAACCAGGGCGGTCAGGCCTGGGGGCAACGCCACTGCAATGTTACACACACACAAGACTCCAATGCTCTTCTTGTCTACTAAGGAGTGTAATGTAATTGTACACTGGCCCAGTTTAAATTGTTTAACGTGATTATGTTACGTCTGCAGTGTTGCGAAGAGTAAGACTGAAAGTGCCCAATTTCCTCATTTATAAGGATGTAGGCCGCGTTTACCTAATGATAAAACACATTACAGTTAGTTGTCGTATTACAAAGATGTGGGAGTCTTATAGTTTATCCAACGCCTATTTCCCTGGAAGTTTACATTTCGCATAGATAGCCTACAGTATAGGTATATGTAGCGGTTCAGTTGGCAGCAACAGCTGCAGTTCCTGCGGCGCGGAGGACACCCCAGAAAGCCAACTTACTGCCCACTCACAAATGGCAAATTGTGCTACGCTGCGTTATAAATAGGCTAGCTGTGTTTGTTCTAGGTCTAGCTAACACCCTCGCGCTGCTGGGATAGCAGAGAGCGAGCTTAGTGCGCACTGTCCCCACGAGGATCAAGTTTGGACTTGACCGGATCTTTAGGGTAATGGCTTGCGACGGCGCTGACAGCTCTGTTCATAAAACAAATCGCGTTATGCAGGGCAGGCTACGATTTCCCAGCACTTACGTGTTCATTCTCATCCCAAACCACTCGAAAGTGGATACCTTGTGGGTCACTGACGTGTGTTAAGCTAAAGAGACATATGTTTTTGTCTAGTTAACTTCGCGTGCTTTCAAGACTAAGTTTTATTATCAACTGGCCGTTTGGGGCTGCGCGTGGATGACCAACTGCGCACGGAACGGAAGCACCGAAACAATGTCATACTATAACCTCCTCATTTCAGGCTTAGTAAGCCTTCTTAGCCCGGTGACTTGGTAGCGGCCATGCAATTGAGGGTGATTGGAAGAACAGATGTCATAACTCTGCCATAATTGAAAGCAGATTTGCAGCAAAACTGGCCTTAATTTTTTTGACATGTTTACATCTTTCTACCATTTTCACAACACTTGCGTCACAAAAAGCGGCAGATTATTTACCTTAATAATTTCACATTACAACCCGAGTGCCATATTAACTGTGGGTCCTAAATTAGTGTTGGTCACTTTGCAAGAAAATTGGCCAGATATAAAAGTAGACAGTGCAAGCCTGTGGCGCCTAGTACCCGGGTATTCAACCCTTAACCAACCAAAGCCTGATGCTTTTCTCTTCTACCTCATCATGACATATTGCACCTACCTGGTGTCCTAGATCTAAATAAGTCCTTGATTAGAGGGTTGCAGTAAAGGAATGGAGCAGAACTGGTTTTGAATACCCCTGACCTAGTAGGATGTTTCTTGGCTATTGGGTTGCATTCTTGGTCCACCAAGATCTTGGACAAGGTTAAGATTGTAGAATTATTGAAAGTCAAACTGTACAAATGTGGCCTGAGATGGTTTAGGGTGATGCCACAGTTCACACGTACTGCCACGGCCATCTATGAATCTGGTCCACCGGGCTTTAAGCAAAAATAAATAAATAAACTCACATCATGTCATAATGGTAAATGAGAGTAGAGACTGCATGCCTTTTCACGCGGATCACACAGTGTGTTTCTCTGCTGACGTTTGCTGAAGCAGTCATTCCGTGTCGCTCCTGAAGACAATGCACATTTATTTTGCAGTCATCCCTCATCTCCCAAAAGGACTATAAATGTACCCACAGGACATGTTCTTATAGTGGACGCTGGTGTAAGTAACTCAGACCGGGGAGGATTTTTCACCCGGAATCAACGGAGAGGAAGTCTTTCGTCACCCGAGGCACCGTTTGTACATTACATACGTTTTTCGTCCGCAGGGCGACCGATTAACCACGGGGGCAAAGAAACACGCGGTCTTGCCGTTGGATAACCCTCTGGATATTACATCGGGAACATAAACACAAGAGTGTAACATTACCATAAGGGAACATGTGTGGAATTCAGTAGGGCAGGGTGGGGGTGGGTGTAGGGAGCGGGTTTGGGGGAGTCGAGGGGCAGCCAGCTACACACAATGACCCTAAACCAGAACAGAGAGATGGGGTGGCTAGTGTTACTACACCCCAGTCCACCCTGCAGCAACAGGTGTGAACTAGACTATATGGTAACAATGGAAGCTGCTCTCCAATGGGCGTGGCCACAGCAGGGCACAGGCCAGGCTTATCGCAGAGCCATTCTGCCCGCATCTGTCACAACACTGTCCAAAGCGCCATTTTCACACGGTAAATGTCGTTTGGGCCTTAATTTATGTCCGTAGGGAACGCGGTCTGTGGTACACTGTCTGTCTCGAACATGTCATTTCTGCGGTGACCTGGTTCACGGTACGGTTTTGCCCAGGGGTTTTGTGGCCAACGTAGTGGTTTCTGTTCAGGAGGAAATGGGTCATGGCCTCGGGTTGTTGATGTTCTAGACTCCCAGATCCTACCTGTTGTGTACTCTGTGGAGACTGCCTCTAGTCTGGTGGTCTGTTCTCACAGAATAACAGACACGTTTAATGCAGCCTTTTAGCTTTAGACTTTGATTTTGCTTTCAAAGAGTAAGTGAGAGAGAAAAGGAGAGGGGGAGTGGGGGGAGAAAGGGGGAGGGAGAGAGAATAAAACAGAGAATGGAGAAGTGAGGTATTCTACAGAACACTTAATAATAAAACTGGAAAATGAGTAACTTCTCCAGAGGAACACAAAATACCATTCAATCAGTTATGTGTCCTCCTAATTGTGTATTTTCAAAGGGTTAGGGGGTGTGTGTGTGGGTGTGATAGAAAACACCTCAACCCTGCCCTGTTTCTGCCACTCCGTTCATGCTTGGCAACACCCCCACACACCCTCACCATTCGGGCAGAAGTCACAGAAACACCCTGAAGAAAAAAAAACCACACATTTGGAAATTCTTTATCAACCTCATTAAACCACACATGTTTTTTGTCAACCTCATTAAACCACACACTGCCCACCTTCTCTCGGTGTGACATTGAGCCGAGCGCTGGAGCCGTCTTCGATCTCCACAACAGGAAGACGGTTGGCCGGTCGGCCATCATGTGACCGCTGTCTGATTTACGGCTGACCAATGACAGTTCAGCTGTGTGCCCTGTTCTGGTACGCTGGGGGACTAAATTACGCGGTGCAGAATCATCTTCATGTAACAAACAGTGGCCCGCTTCATCTCCCGAGTCACGGCTCTTAGTCAGGGCGAAGCGGCCTCGGTGAGATCACCCCTGGCGAGGGGGCGGAGCCTTGCGTGGTTTCCTACTTACATGCTTTGTAAGTAGGAAAACCTGCGAAATCGTCAGTGTATCAAATACTTGTTCTCCCCACTGTATAAGTTTAAAAATGTTTTCACCAAACCCAAACCAGCCTTCTCAAATGCCACACTAAATGTCTTTAATTGCTAATTGCATACAGTAAAGGGACCGTTCAAGATGTAAGGACATGACATGGAGTTATATAGAGGGATCAAATCAACCTCTTTCACACACACACACACGGACACCCACACACCGCTGAGACACAGGGGTACAGGGTTGGCAGAGGGGGGGGGGGAGGGGTCACAGGATCAGAACAGATCAAAACAAAGTTAATAACTGCTAATGAGGGCCCGGGCCCCCCTAGGGACATGCCCCTGGTCCACTTCTCTCCCTTTCTTCCTCTCCACCCCTCGCTCCATCTTTTGTCTTGACGTGTCAGTTACTCCCTCCATCACTTACACGCGAGAGGTTTGGGGTGGTGTGTGTGTGCTTGCAGCTCTTGGTTTAACCCTTCACCCGCCGTCTTTCAACGTTACAAATTTGAGCACGTTTTTGATAATCGTGTTAAAATTCAATTGCGTTGATGGTGGAATAAAGCCCTCAGTGTGTTTGTGTTGTAGTGTGTGTAGCTAGCTGAGGAAGCCTAGTTACTGGGTATAGCGGAAACCGGCCTGCTGGTTGCTTCCTGTTTTAATTAAGTTAAGTTTGTTTTAAAAAAAATTATACATGATCTAACTATACCCTCTCTACATCTCTCTCCCTCTCTCAATCACTCGCTCCTCCTTTCTTCCCTCTCTACAACTCTCTCCCTTTCTTTCCCTCTCTCAATCACTCGCTCTTCCTTTCTTCCCCCTCTCTGTATCTCTCTCCCTCCACAGTGCCCATATACGTTCCCTTCCTGATAGTGGGATCCGTCTTCGTTGCCTTCGTACTAGTGGGCTCCGTGGTTGCCGTGTGCTGCTGCCAATGTCTCCGCCCCAAACAGGAACTGTCGCCGGGCGGGGGCGGGCCCGGCGGGGGCCGTCTCCTGGAGACCATTCCCATGATGGCCAGCGTGGGCACGTCCCGCGGCTCCTCCTCCCGCCAATCGAGCACGGCCACCTCGTCCAGCTCGTCCGCCCCTCCCGCGCAGGCTCCTCGCCCCGCCCCCCAGCCCATGATGCGAGCCCAGGCCCCCTGCTGTCTCCCCCCGGACGCCAGTGTCTTCGTCAACATGCCCGCCAACTTCTCCGTGCTGAACTGCCAGCAGGCCACCCAGATCATGCCCCATCAGGGACAGTTCCTCCACCCCCAGTACATTGGCTACACCACCCACCACATGTCCCCGCCACAGGGGGTGTACCTGGACCCCAACCAGGGGGGCTACAGACAGCTGCAGTCCCCCTACCCCCCGCCGACCAGCGTGGCCAGTGTCACCAGCGAGCAGAAGTTCCCCCCGGTAACAGTTTGAGGAAAGGCCCCGTTTGGGGAGGGGGGGGCGCGGGGGCGGCGTTATCGGACCTTTTGTGAGGACTGTGTTCCTGCTCGGCCACAAAGCCTTGCGAGGACTGCGTGAGAAACCCTATGGGGACGTTGGGAGCTCGCCTGCTGGGAGGGAAGGGGGTTATGGACTCACACAGAGTGACTCGTAAAAAAGCCCTGTCTGGGATCTGTGCCCGACCAGCCATAGTGTGCTGCCTGTTCGTCTTACGTGTTTGATCATCGGAGGTTTGGCCAAGTTGTCCTCGGGGTAACCGTTCTGAGCGCGCTGACCCCTCCCACTCCAACATGCCGGGTGTATTTCTCCCTCCGTCCTGATTGGTGTTGCAAAGCCTTCTATAAATGCCCTGGGTGTTCCAGGAATCCCGGTTGGAGGATGTCCTTGTCAATCCCAGCTGAATATGGTGTTTTGGGATCGCAGAGGAGAATGTGTACCTGTATGTTTACCACCCCAAGGTTTGTTAGTGTGGCATGTGTTGTGTGTGGAAACGAATGAACTTGTATGTACAGTATGAGGAAGGGCGCTGTGTCTAGAGTCAACACATTGGTGTGTGTGTGTGACTGTTCATACAGTATGTCCCTGCGTGCACGTGTTGCTGTGTGTGGGTGTCGCTGGGCGGTTGTGCGTTAACAGATGTACTGTATTGTGTGTGTGTGTGTGAGGATGTGTGTGTATCAGCCTGTGTAGTATGTAATGGGAGAAACAGGTGGTGGATGGGAAAAGCAGTCCTCCATCCCCGAAGGCCGGTTAAACTCTAATGAAGTGACACACACACACACACACACACTCCGTCCTGCCCACTGCCTTGAGCAGAAGCGTGCACACACACACACACACACAATAACGGGGATACAAGAAAAATGAAAATACACAACACTCATGCAAGCCTTTGGAAATAAGTGTTCCCGAAAGGCGAACAGAGGTACAGAAGTGACCCTCTCTCTTTGTTAATTATGCAGTAAAGGCTGTCTGCCAAATGTTCCACTTCACTGAGTCTCCCTGTGAATGAGGCGTGTGTGTGTGTCTGCTTACTCAAGGTACACTGGAATTGGCTGGATAGTTCAAGGGCAGTTTAAACATTTTGAGTCAGTTCTTTTCACGTCAGCGGGTTAGAAAAATAACTGCTACAACGTCAACAGGACACCGGTCGTCATGATGGGTAGCCGGTCTTAAAGGTGCTTTTTTACTTTGGAAAAACTCCTGCCTTGTGCACTGTTTAGTAACGTGTTCTTTACTGGGGTTGTACATATTCCCCTTTAAGAGCTCACTGCCAGTTCCTGAAATCGCATAAGTGTGGCCTCATTTGACTGTGCATCACAGACTTCAAGTACCCCGTCTGTCCGATCAGCTATCTGTGTGTGTCTTTTGGAAACTCAATGTTACACACATCATGATATTAAATGTGTATCTGATCCCTGGGTAAGAAAGGAGTACAATTTTTCACGTGAATTATAATAAACATTAAACGATGTCCAAAATGTTGTGGAGTCAGCTGTCCGTTCTGCCTCAAGGTCAGCTGTTGTTGTTTCAAACGTAAACAGCACATTGCTGAGTTCTGGCTTGCTAATGAAAGTATATACCTTTACCACCAACTTCACAGTTGTTGGGGCCATCTGTTCTTAAAGCATCCATGTACGATGCCCCCCCCCCACAACACAACCTGCATGTTGTGTTTTAAGTTAAAGAGGCAATGCCTGTTGCCATGGCGGCAGTCTAAAGGCTGACTCCGTCACAGCAGGGGTTGGCATTTAAACACATTTAGAAACAACACTCTGAGTTTTAAAACTGACAACCAGCAGGAGAGACAAACCACAAAATGGTCTCAACGTGGGAGTGGCCAACACACACACACACACACACACACCCTTGCTCACACTATTCGTTTTTTCTCACACTTACAGACACACAAACACACATACTTAGGTAGCGCATTGTAATGCAGACAAACACAGTAATTACACACACCTACAGGAAAACCACCCAGCACAGACAACACATAGCCGTCACGGTTTGTTATTATCAGACGCAACACTCTGATAATAACAAACTCCCAGAACTCCAGTCACTAATTCCCTGTTATTTCCTCTGAGCTGGTGGGGAGACGAATAATTCTCTCCTCTGGGGAACCTGAGGGGACTAGAACTGATAACAGCATGGCAAGGGGAGCCAAAGTTGTAGAGGTGAAATGGTTCTCACAGCCTTTCGAGGAGAGATTGATTCCCCGTACTGGAGGCCCGGGAGATATTCAGGAAGGTGGTTGTCGAGTCTCCATGCGGCTTCGTACCGACCAGGAGACAGGATTGTTCACAGCAGTGTACAGGACTCATGGCCTACGTTTCGAAATTTTACATCACGTACACGTATTTATTTGATCTATCAATTCCACGACTCTCTGGGAAACCGGCGGTAGATATGTTCTAGAGGCTCCCGCTCTGGTTTTTGACTTTAACAGGCATTCAGCGTTTTGGATTTATTTACACTCTGTAACAAAATTCTCCACAAGGTAACTTAAACCCCAAACTACACTGCCTAATCTGTTTCGCAGAAGACAATTCATGTGTGTATATTTTTAAAAGACATGACCCTCTAATACCCAGAAGAATACAGAGTTTACAGACAGAACCAGTTTTACACAAAACACAACACACTAATCAGGCTTAAAACAAACTGCATTCCGCAGAAGATTTATTGACATGTTTTCATGTGGTCCAATATATTGCCTTGACTTGAAATGGATCTGATTGCAACCATAACAATAATATTTTCAGAAGTTTATGCAGCACCTGTTATTGGTTCACATCATCAGTAATTCCCTTTTTAACTCCAGATTCCAGTCCAGGTTTTTGGACTCCTGTATTCCAGTCCAGTATAAGGTAGTCCAGAGAAAAGGTGAACAAACAGGCATTAAAAGATTGACATCCAAAGAGAGACACAAGTTATTTTATTTAACAAAAAATAAATCCATTGATTATTTGAGAAGCCAACAAACAGAGAGGATGCGCTACTAGCCAGGCTGCTGCTATCTCCGCCTCCTTGGGCAACCAGGCTGCTGCTATCTCCGCCTCTTTGGGCAACCAGGCTGCTGCTATCTTCGCCTCTTTGGGCAACCAGGCTGCTGCTAACTCCGCCTCCTTGGGCAACCAGGCTGCTGCTAACTCCGCCTCCTTGGGCAACCAGGTTGCTGCTAACTCCTCCTCCAGGGGGGCGACGGGGCGGGATCACAGGAGCGCCAGAATACGTACAACGGAAAACAGATTCAACTGAGTGTGAAGAGGAGACGCGCCACAGAGGAGGGGGGAGGGTGGTGACAGAGTTAGAGGGAGGGAGGGAATAAAGGAGAAAAGGAGCAAGAGAAAGAGAGAGGTTGAGTCAGTTTTGGCCCAAGCAGTGCCGTGCGAGGTCCTAGTGGAGAAGAGTGGAGGTTCTGCCTCATTGGAATCTCTGTGGTCTTTGGCAGTGAGGCTTTGTGTGTGTGGGGGGGGGGTGATGGGTGGATTACAGTATGCCCCCCTTCCCTCCTTTTCAATTCTTCTTTCCAATCCCCCTCTTCAGCTCTTTGAATTCCTCCCGGGCCAGTGTGTGTCTGCTGTTTATTTTAAAGTCCCCCCACACCACCCCCCCCATCCTTGCCCATTGCCACAGTGATGATGGATGAGCTAAACCCCGGCTCAGGAGATGCCCCCCCACACACACACACACACAAAGAGACACGGACACACACACACACAAAGAGACACGGACACACACTAAAGCCAGTCCATGCTATGATACGATACGAATACAAGACTCTGGTGGATCTGCGGTCTCTTTGTGTGTGTCTGCTCTGTGTGTATATGTGTGTACACAGGTGTACATGTGTGTTAGTGAGTGTGTGTATGTATTTTGGTGTGTGTTAGCGCACAAGTGGGTGTACGCGTATATATGTGTGTGTGTCAGAGCGGAGACCATTTTGGACGAGATCAACGATCCGACCCTTCCCTTTAGTCAGTGCAGTGTTCCACGTCTAGCAACGCCTTCCACGCCTAGCAACGGTCAAAGGTCAAAGTCTGTATGAGTTCCATTAAGGCCACAGCAGGGTCGGGGTGCATCGCCACAGTCCGTATCCGCCGTTTTCGTTGCTTGGCATTCGCTGCTGCGTGCCCCCTAGCCAGGCGGGCTGTGGGTGGGACGGTGGGGGGGGGGGGGGGGGGGGGGGGGGGGGGGGGGGGGGGGGGGGGGGGGGGGGGGGGGGGGGGGGGCTAAACACTGGGCCGCTGGCGGGTGGTGTCGTAGGATCGACACACCTGGGTCTGAGACACCACCCCATGTTCCTCCTGAGAAAAGGCATATCCATCTACAGAGGAGGGGGCAGGGACACCTGTATTACATTTATATATCATATCTAAATACAGGAAGGGATTATGTAATATCTGACTATAGGAAGGGAATATATAATATCTGAATATAGGAAGGGAGTATATAATATCTGAATATATACGGGGAATATATAATATCTGCATACACGAAGGGAATATGAACCAGGACATGGAAACTTACGGGACACGTTGCTCTGCTGCACAGAGTTTTTTCGTCCCACGTTGGAGGGTGTTTTTCTAAAGACCCGGGTCAACAGGTGAGCCCGCTCGTTCAGACTGGAAGAGAGGAGAAATGGTCAGGTCACTCCACCAATCACAGAGCCCAAAGGCAATGTGTGACAGGCCACAGCACCAATCACAGCAAGACCCCCCCCCCCCAGGTGAACCCGACCAAAACACAACAGGTGAAGGTATTACTCAGGAGACCTAACACTGAGAACCTTTTTTTGCTCTTCGTGTTCGATCGGATTACAGCTGTTAATTTATTTTACACCGTAAGGCGCTCTGTTTCATACAACCTTTTTTCATGAAACCTGGATGTAACCTGGACATAAGCAGCTCAGAAAGGCCTCCTGTGTGGTGGGTAGTACTGTCGTGCTAACCCTTGCTAACACCGTCCTGCCAATGGTTGTAAATTACAGCAAGTCAGTTAGCATTGGCAAGAGCTCAAACAGATCTGCCAAGAAGCTATAATTTACTAATCTACTTTCCTTAATAGACACACACTAGGTGAAAAGGCATCATATTTTTCAGAGCTTTTGGATATATAGTAATGAGGTGAAACTAAGAGATCATTTATTGCTGCAAGGATGTTTTTGTCATTTTACCAGATAAGTATATTGGAAGCCATTATGGTTTACACTACTGCCCCATTAAAGCGCGGTCCTGTTAGCACTAAAGAAGCCAGTTGGACAACTCCTTTGTAGACCTGACCCAGAAGTCAACATCACATGTGTATGTGACCAATCAGAGTCAGAGCTGTTGTGTAGAAGAGCAGACTGACGGTCTGTTAATCCAATCACATCTCGTTAGGTGTCCGCAAGACAAACATGCAGCCCTGTTAAGGCCAGACCCCCCCTCACCCGCCCAGAGGACGACTTCAGACCACACACCGTCACGGCTCCCCCACCCCCGTGACCAAAATACCCAGCACAGTTCCTGTCCTTGCAAACACACACACACTCACATGCGTACATTACTCGTACATACCGTACATGTTTACTTAGCCATCTAAATGGGAAACACCGGAGGCGTTTGCACTGAAACTATAACATATTTTGTAACTAATCCTGACCTCATTGCTAACCCTTAACCTAACCTTACCAACAGTATCCTAACTTTTATGACTAAACTTAATCAAATCCCAACTCGTAACCCTAAACCTAACCCGTACTCCCTTAATTTAACCCCAACTCTTATCCCAGCCCCTACTGTAAACCTTTCTCTTAATGTTAAACCTTGCACTTAATGTTAAACCTTGTACTTAATGTTAAACCTTGCACTTAAGCCGAAAGAATAGCATTTCAATATCTAGTGGAAGAACTGTGAGTTGGGCTTTTCCGATTCCTCCTCAGTTTGAGGAGGATTTTGTCCCCGGTATAGTTAAATCAGAATCACACTCTGCATTCACACACACACACACACACACACACACACACACACAACAGATCACCATACACAGCTCTTCTCTCTGTCAATCCTCTTCCTCCTCATGACTACTAACATCCAGAGTCCAAGCCAAGCAGAATGTTTCCTCCTCAGAGAATGCCTTTAAAGAGTGATTCTCATTGGTCCGGGGTGAAAGAATGCCTTTAAAGAATGATTCTCATTGGTCCGGGGTGAAAGAATGCCTTTAAAGAATGATTCTCATTGGTCGGAGGTGAACTAGAAGTCTAAGCTGCTGGCTCTGTTACCCAGGTCCCGGTGCCAGCGTGGTTCTGAATCCGGCCCACTTCTATATTCTAGCACACCCTGACCGCTGAACTATCCTCACTGTCCTATCTAACAAATAACTTGAAATGACAGAAGTAAAATGTAACTGGACCTGCCCTGCTCCTAAGAATCAAGAATTC
This sequence comes from Novumbra hubbsi, assembly GCA_016801125.1. Taxonomy (NCBI): domain Eukaryota; kingdom Metazoa; phylum Chordata; class Actinopteri; order Esociformes; family Umbridae; genus Novumbra; species Novumbra hubbsi. Next base: position 8,170 of record JACXGK010004300.1, on the reverse strand, counting down.
CCAGGTTGTCAGGAGAAAGGTTAAATCACACTGAGGGGTTTCCCGGGCATTAGGGAAGGGGCCCTGATTTGATCACAGTATGTATGGAACTGGGCCAGCCTCCTCCAAGGTTACACTTCAGAGTAAGCCGCTGGGAACGGTTCCTTAACGGCACCACAGGGAACCTAGACCTGGTGTTTCTGGCCAATCCTGACAAAGGTTCTGAAGATTTGCAATCTCCATATTCGCCAAAGAAAATGAGGTCTGCTAGACGGATAACAAGCCAAATTAATAAAGAATAATTGGACAGACGAATAAATCAATGAGTGGATATATAAATTTTCCATCTGTTAACTCATGACAGGATCCTGTTGAACGTCCCTCCTTGTAGTGTTGCTGTCTGGAAGGGGACTCAGCCTGTGAACAATCTAAATGCTCCCAGAGGAGCTGTGCTCCTCAACCTGTACGGCCCCACCCTTGGTCAAGTCACGAACCAGACATACAGATGTGTGCATTTCTCTTCTCTGCTCCTTTCGTCCGTCCCCCCCAGGACTATCCTGGTTCCTACACAGGTCCAGGAGCAGGTTCATCCCAGGACAGGGCTCTCACCGGGGGGACTAAGGGAGGTGACATAGGCCCTTAGTCCAAAAACAATGCCCTGCCTTCTGTGTTAATTAAAATGAACAATCGGTGATCTCGTTGTAATTGTTGAATACCAAACATTTCAAGCATGGAGCAGAAAGAGGAAGAAAATGGTTTCAGTCACAATATATACAGAGAGCGCTGTATATCGACTACAACACAATACACACAGACAGACTACACACATCTAACTGGGTCAATAAAACACACATCTGTCCCTCTTCCAAACACGTGTGAATCACTAACACACACGTCTGTCTCACTAAACCACAGCCACAGGAGCTACTGTACACCCAGTCCACACACCGCATCCTTACAGCAGAGGAAACACGACCACTTCCTGCCTCCGACGAATCACGGGAGGGGGTGGGCGAGAGAGAGATAGAGAGACATGAGTGTCGGGGTGAGTGTGGGGTGCGGTCAGAAAGAAGGCGGGCAGACAGGGGTCACTCCGAAAGCTTGCAGAGCACAGCGGGCACACAGGTCAGAGGTCAGAGTTCACATAGTGAGACAAGCAAAACCGAGCTGAGGGACTACCTGTGTGTTTGTGTCTGTGCCCTGAGCTCTCGGGCTTGGCTTTGGCCCTGTGGAGGGGTCAACCATGTTACAAGGGGTCACCAGGAGGTCAGAGTTCTAAGGCCGACACTCTCGTTTACAAAACACCCACGTACAGTACAGACAGAAGTTAAAGCACTAGGACACAGAGAAACGCAGGCATCAGACAACACGGAATACATTTTTTACAGGGGCGTCCCCACAGTCTTCAAGGAACATCATGTCTAAAATGTATATGGTAAGAAGATCCCTATGTAACAGGATGTTCAGTAAAGCTTTGTCCGCCAGCTCCCTCTGTGATCCCATGATGCATTGTGGGCATATCTGACCTGCGTCCACTGGCGTCTCTGAGCACAGCTGCCCCAGGGTCCACAGCCCGGGCCTCCAGCTCCTGGACCTCCTCCAGCAGAGACTTCTTAACGGTGCGACGACCTCTGAATCACAACCACATAGTTCCATCACCTATGGCATCAGTGGTTATGTGTTCACCATGTCACTGGGCATGTCATCTAGGGTATCAGTGGTCATACATTCACCATGTCACTGGGCATGTCATTTAGGGCATCAGTGGTTATGTGTTCACCATGTCACTGGGCATGTCGATTAGGGCATCAGTGGTTATGTGTTCACCATGTCACTGGGCATGTCATCTAGGGCATCAGTGGTTATACATTCACCATGTCACTGGGCATGTCATCTAGGGCATCAGTGGTCATACATTCACCATGTCACTGGGCATGTCATCTAGGGCATCAGTGGTTATGTGTTCACCATGTCACTGGGCATGTCATTTAGGGCATCAGTGGTTATGTGTTCACCATGTCACTGGGCATGTCGATTAGGGCATCAGTGGTTATGTGTTCACCATGTCACTGGGCATGTCATTTAGGGCATCAGTGGTTATGTGTTCACCATGTCACTAGGCATGTCATCTAGGGCATCGGTGTGTGTGTCTCTTGGTGATGTACATAATGCTGTGTGGTAGATCATCCTCCTGCACTGTCAGGGTTGTAGTTTCAAGTACCATGGAGGGGTTGGGACGCAAACCCATGAAAGTCAAATCCCTGACTCCTCTAGCTGTAGCCAGTCGATGGAGTCTCACACACCGCATTAACAAGGATACACACCAGATGTGTGTGTGTGTGTGTGAAATGCCGTGTGAAAAACATATCCCTGTGTTCCCCGGTGTCTCCACAGACACGTCTGTACTGGTTGGGGCGTCAGGGAGGCAGTGTTACTCACGCGTTCCAGGCAAAGTCTTTCAGTAGGCAGGCTGCCGGCACCAGAACCAGACCCAGCCAGAAGTGCCAGCACTGCATCACCCTGCCAGCCTGCAACACACACACACACATCAGCACAACACTGGAACGAGAGAGAGACACACACACACACACACATCAGCACAACACTGGAACGAGAGAGAGACACACACACACAAAACAAATCCGAGGCAACATTCCAGCGACGTCAAGACAGCCACACTTCATTGAGTAACTCCAGGGTTCTCGTTGACCCCTGACCCCTAACCCCAAGCCAGTCTCCATCATTCTTCAAGCCACTGTCTCAATACCTCTCGATCTCCACCAGCTCTATCTCCCGGTCTATCTCCTGGTCTATCTTGCCCTCAGATGCCTTCCATCTGTACTTCTTCCTGTTTCGGAGCGTCTGTCTGGCCCCTGTAGTCTCTCTCTCTTCCTGTCTCCCTTTCTCCCCCTCTGTCCTTCCACCAGGTCTCCATTTCTGCCAACATATGCAGAATGCCAGCAGCAATTGGCTGAATATCCCCCCACACATTTCTGGTCATGAAGCACATCTACATGCACGTGGTTCTCAGAGAGCAGGAGGACCGTTCTAAAAAAAAAAACTTCTGGTAGAACCATTTTGGGTTCCATGACTTGGTTCCGACTTGGTTGATGTATGTGTGTCACAGAGCTACTTTCAGAGTAGAAGATCAGAATGTTCCTCACCGCCTACTGTGAGGCTGAGGTTCATGGATACTGATAGCCTGGGCCGGACACAGCTGAAATTCCCTGGACGATTCTCCAGACTGAATCGGAAAACGATTATGAAACATTCGCAGTGACAGCTGAAAACACACCCGGACACCCTCTGACTAAACACACTCACAGTCAGTCACACACATCCCTAGAATTTTGGTCTCAGACAAACGTTTTTACAAACACACACACACACACGTATATGGATACAGATATCGCAATACATTCTCTATATGTCAGAACACCGACATGGAGATGCACACACACACGATTACATACTACAGGATTAGAACCCAAGTAAACAGAAAGCACTCCATGACCATGGCAACGTGACCATGCCAACGTTCAGTGTCTCTCCCCTACAATGAACGTAGAGAGAGGAGAAGGAACAAGGAGGTTGAGAGGTGGTCAGATTGTGCAAACAGGGAAAGCCCGGGGGGGGGGGGGGGGGGGGGGGGGGGGGGGGGGGGGGGGGGGGGGGGGGGGGGGGGGGGGGGGGGGGGTTGGTAAGGGAAGGGTGAGTGGATGGGGGAGGGGGGCACATTCCGGATTTCTGACACAAATTGAATTAATGGTCTGAAGGGGGGCTGAAACCTCCCCCCCTCAACCTCAGTGGGGTACCACAGTACCCCCAACCTAGCACCTAAGTACCCCAACATGGGATCCTAAATCAGGGAATCCCCATATAACAGCCCTCTAGCCCACCCGACCCAGTCCACCAGCTATGGACCAGACACCTCCAGAGCAGGCCGTAAAAGCCTGGGGCTCGTGTGACAACGCAGCAGGTGCAAAGGGCCTGTAGACTGGGCAGGCATGGTATAAATCTCCCTGGAGCTGCTGCAGTGCTGACATGGAACACCCAGAAGGCCAGCCGCCCAGGCGCCGAGCTGGGGGTCCGGAGGGGGCAGGGTAGTGTGAGGGGGTCACTATCCCCCCCCATCAAAATGACTCTGTTTTGGGAGAGGGAGGGGTGGACAGCACCTAGTCCATGAATGCCACTTCCACGAGGCTGCCATGGTTTCCAGCCACTTCCACGGGGCTGCCATGGTTTCCAGCCACTTCCACGGGGCTGCCATGGTTTCCAGCCACTTCCACGGGGCTGCCATGGTTTCCAGCCACTTCCACGGGGCTGCCATGGTTTCCAGCCACTTCCACGGGGCTGCCATGGTTTCCAGCCACTTCCACGGGGCTGCCATGGTTTCCAGACACTTCCACGGGGCTGCCATGGTTTCCAGCCACTTCCACAGGGCTGCCATGGTTTCAGCCACTTCCACGGGGCTGCCATGGTTTCCAGCGTCTTCCACAGGGCTGCCATGGTTTCAGCCACTTCCACGGGGCTGCCATGGTTTCCAGCGTCTTCCACAGGGCTGCCATGGTTTCAGCCACTTCCACGGGGCTGCCATGGTTTCCAGCCACTTCCACAGGGCTGCCATGGTTTCCAGCGGGTTCATGGCCTGGTCTGGTGCAGGGGTTCTGGGGTTCTGGGGCCGACCACCACAGCGCACCTCTGCTTTCCTAGCCAACGAGGCCCCGTGGACACGGCTCGGTTCCCCACATGGTAGCAGGCGCACGGGGAGGACAGGAGGAGGACACTTGCCTGGCCCTGCATGTCTGGGGCGATCGGGATGGACGGCCAGAAAGCTGAGTAGACGGTGAAAAAGAGCATCCAGAGAATCATACTGCCCCACACTGCCAGATGGGAGAACTACAACAAGGTAGAGAGAGAGAGAGAGAAGGAGAGAGAAGGAGAGAGAAGGAGAGAGATGAAAGAGGGAAGAAAGGAAGGAAAAAACAGAGGTAGTGAGTTTACAGAGTTACTGCACACAGACTGACTGAATATAGACAACCTTGTCCCTGGCCGACCTCCCTACATCCACGTCTCTAGATGTCTGTCTCCCTCCCTCTCACCCTCCTGCCTCCCTCCTCTTTCCCTCCTGTCTGTCTGTCTCCCTCCTGTCTCCATGTAAGGGGACACTGCGTGAATTCCTCTGGGTCCCTGCTTCTTTAACGGAGGCTGCTCGGAGGACAGCTGAATGGACAGGGGGGTTTCAACAACCCTCCGTCACCCTCCACCCTCCTGTGGAAATGCCCCGAGATGGCATCACGTGTGTGTGTGGAGGGGGGGGGGGGGTTGTTTCTCTATACCATGCCCCAGACCGTCAACTACCCCAACACCTGTAACCAACACTGACAGCTGTCGTCTGTAGGGGCACATGCTACACATTAGCAGTCAGGAGGGAGAGGGAGGGGGAGATGGAGACAGGGAAGGAGCAAAGGGGGAGCATGGGAGACTGTGTTAGGGTTAGGGTTATATTTAGGGTTAGGTTTAGGGGCACAGATAAATAACTGCTATGTATCTACGAGAGGAGGGAAATGTATGTGGAAAAACGGATTGTCCTCTTACCCTGGTCCAGGCCGTGGTCTCCATGCCAGCCTTCAAACACACAGTCACCACCACATACTACAGACAGAAAGGGAGAGAGGAGGGAGATAAGATAATGGTTAGAGTGAATGGGGAGGACAGGGCTTATCCACAAACAGCACCAGAGACAATAACGTTAATATACTGAAAACACAACAATATCTGTTACAACACTGGGAGGATATCTGCGGGTCTCGGAGGATAACTAAGGGGTTTCTAAGGATAAGAAAGGGTCTCTGAGGATAACTAAGGGTACTCTGAGGATAGCTAAGGGGTCTCTCAGGATAACTGAGGGGTCTCTCAGAATTGCTGAGAGTCTCTGAGGATAACGTAGGTTCTCTGAGAAAGTCTCTTACAATAACAGAGTGTCTCTTACGATAACTGAGGGTCTGTGAGAAAAACTAAGGGTCTGTCAGGATATCTGAGCGTCTGTGAGGATATCTGAAGGTCTCTTACGATAACTGAGGGTCTATTACAATAACTGAGGGTCTGTGAGGACAACTGACACTCTCAGAGGATAACTGATGATGTCAGAGAATGTTCCTACCGTGTAGACGATGTTCCCCACAAACAGGTAGTCAGTACCATGACCATTACTAAACGGAGTATCTGAGGAAAACACACACACATTCAGAAACACTTACCAGCAGTTACTTTACATTTAATGTAAAGGGGGGGTGTTTTGCATGTTAAGCAGGGTGTGTGTGTGGGGTGGTTTAGCAGGGTGTGTGTCTGGGGGGAATTATCAGAGCATGTGTGGGGGGACATTAAGCAGGGTGTATGTTTGTGTGGGTGTTTAGCAGGGTGTGTGTGAGTGTGTGTGATATGGTGTGTGTGATAGGGGGGTTAGCAGGGTGTGTATGTGCATGTAGAGGTGTTTAGCAAAGTGTGTGGGTGTGATTGGGGTTTGCAGGGTGAGTGTGTGTGTGTGTGTGACGGGGTTTGCAGGGTGAGTGTGTGTGTGTGTGTGTGACGGGGGTTTGCAGGGTGAGTGTGTGTGACGGGGGTTAGTAGTACTTACCATGTTCTAGTACTTTGAGAGGAAACCAAAAAAGAATAATTGAATGGATCAGAGCATTTATACAGTAACCCCAGAACACCTGAGAGATAGAAGACAGAGAGAGAGAGAGAGAGAGAGAGAGAGCAACAAGGATGGAGAGAATGGGATAGAGAGAAGGATGGAGAGAGAAAAAGGGTGCAGAAGAAGTCAGTAAAATCAAAGCCAAGACACACAGAGCCTGTATACAAACCCAGTCTCCCTTACAGCAGTCATGCCACTGTGTATTCACCATCATTCACCAACTGCCACGCTACAGCACACACACCACACACACCTTCCAGTCTTAATGAATGACTTCCTTATTCAAGACCTCTAGTTACCAAGGGGATAGCCTAGTCTCCCGGCCACATTGTTTGCCCTGTTTCAAACAAACATCAGGTAGTACACATCAAACACAAAGACACTAATTCCAGGAATGACCTATCAAACACAGAGACACTAATCCCAGGCATAACCTATCAAACAGATACACTAATCCAAGGAATGACCTATCAAACACAGAGACACTAATCCCAGGCATAACCTATCAAACAGAGACACTAATCCAAGGAATGACCTATCAAACACAGAGACACTAATCCCAGACATAACCTATCAAACAGAGACACTAATCCCAGAAATGACCTATTAAACACAAAGACACTAACATAGAAATTAGCTTTCACACAGAGACACTAATCCCAGAAATGACCTATCGCACACAGAGACACTAATCCCAAAAATTACCTATTAAATAACAGAGACACTAATCCCATAAATGAGCTATTAAATCACAAAGACACCAACCCAGAAAAGACCTATCAAACACAGCCGAATACTGTGAAAGCCTCATACTACTTCACATCTATATATCTACAGTTTATGTAGGTTTATAGATGCTGCTGAAAATGTAGAAGTGGTGTGTGTGTGTACCTTGGTGTAGAAGTGGTGTGTGTTTGTGTGTACCTTAGCGTATAAGTGGTGTGTGTGTACCTTAGTGTAGAAGTGGTGTGAGTACCTTAGTGTTGAAGCCCTCTGCGTTCTGAGTGATCCTGTATAACTGGGGAAAACGGAGCATGTTCTGTTGGCTGCATGGTCGGTCAAAGATCCCCAGTGTGAACGGAGGCAGCGCTGTGAAGATCTGACACACACGCACACACATGCACACACACGCGGACACACACACACGTACAAGGTGCAAAGATAAACGCCATGAACATTTTCTGTAAGGATCCAGACAAGCTCTGTTATGTCGTGAGCCGGTTTGGTCGCACAATCAACACCGCGATCAGCGGCACAATCAGAAGGCATTCCAGGCCCGTGACCCGGTGGGCCGTAGGGTTACACACACCCTTACAGAGAGGTATCAGTGGGGGAACACGGCGTGCGGACAGAGGTATGCCGATGAACCTGCGATAACCGACAGACCACACAGAACCGCCTGGGGACGTGGAAAAAGATGGGGGCGGAAGAGAGTGAAAGAGAGAAAGTTAAAGAGTGAGAGAGAAGGGGAGGGGGAGAGTGAGAGGGGAGGGA
>JACXGK010004299.1:5382-24251 GCA_016801125.1 Novumbra hubbsi | reverse complement strand
TGTTACATGTAAATCTGGATGAAACACCAGAGCGCTTAGGAGCTCAGTGAGTAACGGATGTCGTTCTGGTTCTAGTTGGAACCACACACCCTGCCCAGAAGAACCGTGCCGTGTCATGTTCTGCTGTTCATCTGCTCGTGCACCGAAAACAAAGACATGTTGTTTGAGCTTCTTCCTGCCCTTGTAAAGGTGTATGCCTTCAGCTCGTGTCACTTCTGGTCAAAACAGATTGAAACGTAATACCCTAAAGATTATCTTTTATTGGTCTTTTTTTGTGCAGGGATTTCATATAGAACAATGGAGTCTGACGCTACGCTCTTTTGGAAGGTGGGATTTCACCCATGTGATTGTGTGTGTGTGTGTGTGTGTGAGAGAGAAAAAGAAATAGAAAGAAATAAAGCAAAGGTTTTCCTTCTGTAGGTGTATCTCTGTTAACGTGTGAATATCGAAGTGATAAGTCTCTCTTCTCTCTAATTTCTGTCTCTTTACCTTTCTGCAAAATGTCTCTGTCTCCCCAGTTACCTGTGAGTCATTTAGCTTAGCTTCTGAATGACTTACAGTTAGAAAGCTCTATCTTGAATCATGCAGCATTATATTTATGGCTTTTTAAAGAGAATGTATCACTACCTTTTTCTCTTTTTTGTCTCTCTTTCATTCCTTCTCTCTTTCTTACAACACCGGTCTCTCAAGGGCACTGGTTAGCTCTATTTCACAGACAGATTTTTTCTTTGTTTTTTATGTTTTGGAATTTTCTAAACATAAAACCTATGAACAGTTTGTTTGAATTTCAGGGGACTTTGCATCCCAGCATGAAATGCAGAACTAGTGACCTGAGGATGTGAAGTAACACAATTCACTATGCTACAGCGACACCTGGCGGCAGAATAAATAATTACACCCCTTAGGAAACCACGGTTGTGGGTGTGTGGTTGTGGTCTGGTTGTGAGGGAGGTAGTGGGGCTTGGCGTGTGGGTGTGGGCTGGTTGTCGGGCTGGGTGTGTGGGAGGGTGGGGCTGGGGGTGTGTGGGTGGGTGGGGCTGGGGGTGTGGGTGGGGCTAGGGGTGGGGGTGTGGGTGGGGCTGGGGGTGTGGGTAGGGGTGTGTGTGTCAGCTGGACTTGATGCTGACAACCATGACGAGTGAATAAAAACCTGATTATAAGATCTCATTACCCCAAGACACACACACAAACAGCCTTACCAAACTCATTGCCAATGGTGTCAACACACACGCGTACACACAGACCCATTCTTACCAGGCTTAATGCCTTAAAGCCCATGGTGTAAAGACACACACACAGTCTTTCTGGAATCACTGCCTTAAAGCCATTGGTGTCAACACACATACGGTCTTGCCAGACTGGCCCTCTTAAAGTCATTGGTGTCAACACACACAGACTTGCAGATGCTCAATCAGAAACATTCACACAAAAAAGCTTGCACACAGACTCACACACACATGACTTAATGGGCTTTATGCTTGGACAGGTCCCTCTGAGAGACTCTCCAGCCTTTCTCCCACCCCCTCTCTCCATCTCTCTTCTCCCATCTTTCCTCTCTCTCCCCCTCTCTCTACCTCTCCCCTCTCTCTCCCTCTCTCCCACTTTCTCCCTTTATTTCTTTCTTCCTATGTCCCTCTCCCCCTTTCTCACTCTCCCCCTTTCTCTCTCTCTCTCTTCCTGCCTGGCTGACACATTTCTTCGGACTCATCTGAAACGAATCACAGACAGTGTGAGATAGAGTCCTCCCTAATGAATGTAATGCTGCCTGAGCCTTTATGAATATCACTGCAGTCTCCTTGACTGTGGCACCAATGGCACCCCATGCCTTACGTAGAGCACTACCTTTGCCCAGGGCCATATATGGTGCACTCTGAAGGTAGAGTCATTTGGGAGCCTGCGTCTGTCTCTCTATGGAGCTGGTTGACGGGGTCCAGTAAGTAACCTGTTCTGACAGGCATACCTCCCAAGGTGTTGTGGAAATGCTGATGTGAACACAACAGGAGTGTGCTGACATCCGTCTGACACATATACAACCTATCAACACTTTCATTACTGTATCTGTCCATATGGGTGAGAGTCGCGTGTGTGTTTGTGACTGCCCGCTGAGCCTCCCGTTTCACTCGCTGTCTGAGAAATCCATTTCCTACCGAGTGAATACATTTCTTACAAAGTGGATATATTTTCTGCTGCTATTTCTTACAAATTGGGTTTGTTTTTTGCCATAGAGTTGATTAGAGGTCATAAAATACTAGGTGGAGGAGTAAGCCAAGCATCACCATAGAGATGCCTTAAGGAAAAAACTTGGAGAAAATGCATTATATAATGAACATCACCAATGAAGGCATCTGCAATTTGGGTCAAGTAGTAACCCCTTAGTAGAAGTTTAACACCCCCTCTAGTGGATCTATACTTGGCTGACTCTTACGCAGGTTGAAGCTTGACGATGCTTTCGTCAGAAAACCAAGGTGTTTGGAGTCCGCCAGTCTCTCTCTGCTCCAGCCCACTCAACATACCAAACTACGTTTGTTGACTAAGCGGAGGCCCATAGAATCAGACATCTCACTAAGCTGGACTGCGACTGGCTCATAGGGGATCAATGCACTGATCACTGATCATCTCAGGGGGAAACCATGTGATCCACCACTTCTCTTGCCACAACGTGGAGTCAACTGTTAGGAAGACACTGATCATCTCAGGGGGAAACCATGAGATCCACCACTTCTCTTGCCACAACGTGGAGTCAACTGTTAGGAAGACACCGATCATCTCAGGCGGAAACCATGTGATCCACCACTTCTCTTGCCACAACGTGGAGTCAACTGTTAGGAAGACACTGACCAAACTTGGCCTTTGTGGGAGTTGGGGCTGCTTTGCTACCTCAGGGCCTGGGTCCAATATTTAGTCAGCCATGAATTCCATATTGAACCAGAGAATTCTTGAGGTGGATGTGAGGCCATCTGTGAAAAATCTGAATCTGGACCAAATCAGGATCTTGGACAATGATTCAAAACACACAATAAAAGTGGACTTACATGCAAAAAGGTCCTCAACATGAAAAGCTACTTTCAATGGATTGTTCTTACCTTCCCATGACTTTAGATCAGGTAATCAAATTCTCCTCCCAATGCAAATGATCTACTTGTGCATCATGTCACATTCAGGCGAAATCTGTCTTGAGGCTTTGTCACAATTGGAACTGAACCTTTAGCGACGAAGCGATGAAGTTTTTCAACCTCCCAAAACAAATCAGGAATCAGACTGGAATAGATTTCCTTTGCAAGGAGCCACAGCAAGCATGCGCAATATATTACATAGTGAAGCTGGGTGCAGTGAGCATTTCTCACCTGACATTTCTACACATTTCCACCAGGTAGTCATTGGATTAGCCTGATCAGAATGCAGCTATGCATACAGTCACGCTGTAATTGGCTGGATAGAGATAAGTTCTAATTGGCTGGATAGAGATACGTTCTCTACTATTGGCTGGATAGAAATACGTTCTCTACTATTGGCTGGATAGAGATAAGTTCTAATTGGCTGGATAGAGATACGTTCTCTACTATTGCACTGATCTGGGGAAAGGCTGTTTCATGCTGTGCCATGTTTTGCACTGCAGGTGGGTTCACTGCTGTCGGTGACTCCAGTAATAATGGTTTGACAGTTGCACCAAATTATTGTTTATTAGTGACACCAGTTTTATGCATTTTGCCTGAAGCAGAAATTCAACTACCTTAAAATACAATAAAGAATAACTTTCCTGTAGTTATAGACCATTGTTAGGTTAAAATCATTTTCCTGTGGTTATTGGTCATTGTTGCGTTCAAATCTTGGTGGGTGATTAAAATGGCACTTAGGTTGGATGTTGAGTTTTCTTTAATTATACTTCTTTACCTAATACTTGTCACAAATGGCACCCTTAATTTTTAACCTTTGACTTTATGGGCTGGTTTTACAGACACAGATGAAGCCAAGTCTAGGATTAAAAATACAAGTTCAATGGCAAATGCTTGGGGGGACTCAGCCCCGTTGAAGCAGTTGGAAACTTGGTTTATTTAAATGTTTTTAGGCAACTACGCCTGCAGTTAAGCTGTTAGAGCAGATGTGTTAATATGTATGATCAGAGGGGTGATGTTATTACATGGGTCCAAATGAGGAAACACTTTTCTGTAATTGATTGTAAACATTCTGTTCAAATGAGTTCCCTAAATACAATGAGTCCCGATAAACTGTAGATTTACAAATGGCCTTATTTGTATATATATATCTGTCCGTTTTTGCCGATTGAGAACAAATTGTTACTCGCAATGACAACCAACACAAAGCAAAATGAAACGAAAACAAAAAGTTACACAGTATTTAAACGAAGCGATATACAATTCATTGTGACACACAGCAACACATGTTTAATGATCCTTAAAGATAATGTTACTTTCGGCAATTCTAGGGAGTGATTTTACGTATTTCTCCTGAAGCTGTAGCTCAAACTACAAATCCCAGAATGACTATGGACATGATTCAAATGTCAACGTCATTGGCTAGTTGAAATGAATGTCGCCTATTTGCCCCAATAGTAAAAGACACAAATAGGAAGTAAGCTTAAACCAGGAAGCACAGGGACAACGTGAATGTCAACTTGTATAAGATTATCAAAATGAAAACATAAATTTTTGCATTTCAGTAATTGAAGATACATCATGATTAATTTAGCGAATGTATTTACACCACCAAATAGTTAGACGTAGCGTTATAGATAATGTTGACAGTTAAAATCTGTATCAATGGGTCTGCAGCTTTTCGAGTAATGTTCCAAAGCCTTCGATATTACTGCAAGACAACCCCCAAAAAGCTGAGAATATGCGAGGCGGTTTCAAGTTTAGACCTGGAAACAAATATCAAAGTGCAGGTACGATAGTGTTTTACTGTCATGCTCCTAGATGAATTTCTGATCAGTGAATTACTCGAACGTTTTCGGAGTTGCACAGTTTGACCGCTTCATTGCAACAGAAAATCATCCATTAATGATAGAATGGGCGATTTACTTTAACATGAGTTCCATAACGTGTAGTTCTTCTTTGCGTCAAGATGTCTTGGGGCTGAGTTACTAACAATATATCTTGGTAATACCAGGGCTGGGTTCGCTCTGTGAGACACCAGAAGCAGAATCTGTTTCTCCACATAAATGACGGGAGCTCCCTTCAGTCCTTGCAGATCGTGGCCAGCTCCCAGCTCAACCACAGGTGAGGACTTACAGATCAGATAACGATAGATTAATGGAAACCTGAAATAAAGTCTTAGGATATGTTTTTTTTATGATTTATTTTGTAACAAGGTGAGACAGAGGGAACAGACAGATCACAAGTGTTCAGGGCCTTGGAGGAATTGTATTAACATAAAGAGAAGAAGGCAGTGGGAAACGAATCAGCCAGAACTCACACCATTATGGTGCTACTGACTTCTTATTGGTGCATCCCTAGAATTTATAAATATCAAACCATTCTCTACCTCTCTTCATTGGTTGTTGCTCCTCCAGACTGCTGACATTTGGCAGTGCTGTGGAGGTCTCAGGAATGCTGGTCAAGAGTCCCAGCAGAACACAGGAGGTGGAACTTCAGGCCAACCAAATAGATGTGATCGGAGAATGTAACCCTGTGGTAAGAAGAGAATTACAGGAACACTTCACCTGCAGTAACTAAGTATAATATGAACACCCTAAAAGGCCATCTTCTTTTCTGCTAAGAATTTTTTTTTTCTAAAAAAGCAACAGTCACAAGAGATTGCAGGATGAGTTTCCTAACTGCAATATGGCCTTGGTGGCCATTTCTAGTAAACATCTTCTCAAGGTGGACGTGTGTAATTTGAGGCGGGATAGATTTCTTCCTGTCCCTCAAGAACACCCATGCGTTGCCAGTTTTAAGAACTGTGTTTGGAACTATTCACAGACAGATATTTTCAGATTGTGTTGTGTTGATGATGTCTTCACTTCAGCTCTACAACCAGGCCCTCTTGTTTCAGGACTTTCCTTTAAATACCAGACCCAGTTATCTTACCCTCTTGTTTCAGGACTTTCCTTTCAAGGTCAAGGAAAGACATGACCTGGAGTATGTTCGTCAGTTTCCTCACCTGAGGTGCCGAACCAACGTATTCAGTTCCTTGCTAAGAATACGTAGCGAAGCCACCACCGCTGTTCAGTTATATTTTAGGGTGAGGCCAGTATTACAATCTATTCCAAAATATGAATTTGAAATAAAGCCATTTATAAGCCCTTTGGAGATCCTCGTATAGACATGCAGACACACTGGAGAACATCATGCGAACGCTTCTCTTGTTGTAGGACCAAGGCTTTGTTCAGGTCCACGTGCCGGTCATCACATCCAATGACTGTGAAGGAGCTGGCGAACTCTTTCAGGTGGAGGTAACTACGCAGGAACTCAATGAAGTGACTATATCCTGGTGGGGCTTGAGGGAATCTCTGAAGGCTTAAACACAGCGGTCGCTAGTCACGCTGATGTGATGTGTCCTCCTCTCCACCAGACGGCTGTCCAGGAGAAGCTGGATGAGGACGAGGACGTGGGCAAGCACTTCTTCTCCGTCCCAGCATACCTCGCTGTTTCTGGGCAGCTCCACCTAGAGGTCATGGCTGGGTGAGGAGATACTGGAGCGTGTCAGGAATTAAGTTGTCTGTCAGCTCATTACTTAGGACTTTTTTTCCCTGTCCGAAGGCTAACAACAAGTCTGATACATTTCTTTTGGGGATAACCAAACTAGGGAGGTTTTCTGTAAAGTTTTGCTTTCAGCTTGATTTGAATGTTTCGGGAATGGTGATGCAGCTTGTTACTTGGTGGCGCTGGTACTTTAAGGTCCTTGACGCACACCACTCTATATATTTATTGGAGAATGCACTTAATATTTTTGGACAGAGAAACTCAACGTTAGATGTATGGACAGATGCATCTGGAGAAGGTTTGTATTTTTTGTGCTACCTAGCTGGATGCTTTAAATCAAATCATTATTTGACTTAAAAATCAAATATTATTTGTCTCCCGTTTGTTTAATAGCTGTCAGCTAAAACCATTGCCTAAAGCACCATTTCCAAAACTGATTATGTATAATTCAGTATTACATTTAAACATGAATTAATCCCTATGTCATTCATTAATCAATATTGAGATATTCAGATAGTATTTCTGAACTTTGTCCAGGGCGTTTCCTGGAGTGTACTCGTTTGGCCCGACCTTCCGAGCAGAGAACTCTCAGAGCAGACGACACCTGGCTGAGTTCTTCATGGTGGAGGCAGAGATCTCCTTCACTCAGTCACTAGAGGACCTTATGAAGGTATCCGGTATAATATGTTAAAACCTTTTATAATACGTATATAACTAGTTCTACTAGGTAAATTCAGAGATCATCTTTCACCCAGGGGTTTTAACTCTCAACCCAGTTTCTTGGATTTTCTTCTTAGACCAGACTGACTTAATGACTCATTAATTGGTGTCCTTGTCTTCTCAGGTGATGGAGGGCATGTTCAGGTCTACAACGGAACATCTCCTAGCTCATTGTCCGGAGGATGTGGCTCTGTTTCACAAACATGTCGCACCAGGACACATTGTAAGAAACCACAGTATATCTCCACTAAATACCAACACCTGAGCACAGTTTACGAGATCATCATATATCATAATATTATTTGAAGGTTGAATGAACAAATAAGACACAATGTTGATACTTGTCATTTCTTTTTTTTTAAAGTTACGCAACACCCTTGTGTAGTTGTGGAAACCTTGCGACTAAAATGTGATAACAAGTACAAATGGTAGCCAGATATGTGTAGGGCAAAGCTGGGTTTATAAGGTATTCAAACACCCTAATAAAATTTTATTGGCTTGAGTCAACCAGTGAAAAACACTTTCAAACTGAAGATAGCAGGTTTTATTACCTACCACCCCAGTTACAGGCATGTAACTGTGATGTAATTATTTCTCTCAGACTTTCTGTATACTACTAAAACCCACAAAAACAGGATGAATGTGAAAAATATGAAAAAATTGCAAAGAAAGATTCAGACTGGGCAAGGACTTTTTTATGACACTGTAATGGATATTCGCTGAACATAATGACTTGCTCAGTTTTTTTCTGTTTTTCCCCAAGGACAAATTAGACCTGATGATGAAGAACAGTTTCAATGTGTAAGTGTATATGATTTAAAATAGGTTCTGACTATGTTTCGTGTCCTGTTACACGTGTGATCTTCAGATCTGTCCCCAGGTGTTCAGTATTGCTAATGTAGCCCTGAACTCACCTGATGCTCCTATTTCAGGGCTTGGTAATTAGTTGACAGGTTGATTTAGGTGCCCTCGCTCTGGAATAGATTAAATACAAGGACCTTCCTGTTGTTCTCCAGAAAGAAGTTTCAGATGCTGTTTGACATTTTAAGGATTACCAGGTTGTATGCTTGTAATTCTCTTTATTTGTCTTTATTTAGGATAACCTACACAGAAGCCATAGATATCCTCAACCGCAGCTCTCAAAAATTTGCTTTTGAAAAAGATGTAAGTAGAGCAATATTCTGTTTTGTCTTTTAGAAAGCATTACCCTCTGGATTGTGTAGACATTATTGTTGTTTCCTAGCATAGTGAAGAGAGTTTTAGCCCTGTATAAAGGAATGTCACTCCTCTCTCTCTCTCTCTCTCTCTCTCTCTCTCTCTCTCTCTCTCTCTCAGTGGGGTTGTGATCTGCAGACTGAACATGAGAAATATCTGGTAAAACATTGTGGCAACATCCCGCTGTTTGTCACTGATTACCCATACACCCTGAAGCCTTTCTACGCACGAGACAATCTGGACAAACCCCTTCACACCGTAAGACCGCCTGTGTCAGATCCGCCTGTGTCAGATCCGCCTGTGTCAGATCCGCCTGTGTCAGATCCGACTGTGTCAGACCCGCCGGTGTCAGACCCGCCGGTGTCAGACCCGCCGGTGTCAGACCCGGCTGTGTCAGACCCGGCTGTGTCAGACCCCGCCTGTGTCAGACCCGCCTGTGTCAGACCCGCCTGTGTCAGACCCGCCTGTGTACTTATTCTAAGCCCAATTTAGTGTGTGTGTCCCCATCTGTCCCGTTTGTCCCCGTTCAGGTGGCAGCAGTAGATCTGTTGGTCCCGGGGGTGGGAGAGCTGTGTGGAGGAACCCTCAGAGAGGAGAGGCTGGACCTGCTGAAGGCCCGGCTGGCATTGTGAGGACCTCCTTCTGCCCTGTGGTCTCTGTGTCTGTAGGCTTTCTGATGTGTAGTAGTATTGACAGTGTAACAGCTGTAGTCATTTAGTATTTGCTTGGTAATCACTTTTCTCTTAAACCCACATTCTGTCTGTTTTTTTTAGAGCTGGGTTGGATGAGACGTATGGATGGTAAGAGATTTAATGTTGTGTATGTAAAGTGTTAACACACAGACAGTGGTTGCCTGGGAATAACTGCACACCTCACGGCTACGTGTCATATCAAAGAACATCTGTTAGCTGTGATATATTGTCCATATACCACCACCAGACACTCCACAATGTGTCATAGCTAGGGACAGCGGTTAGCCGTGATATATTGTCCATATACTACAATCAGACACTCCACAATGTGTCATAGCTAGGGACAGCGGTTAGCCGTGATATATTGGCCATATGTCACAATCAGACACTCCACAATGTGTCATAGCTAGGGACAGCTGTTAGCATTCATATAATGGCCATATACCACAACCAGACACTCCACAGTGTGTCATAGCTAGGGACAGCGGTTAGCTGTGATATATTGGCCATATACCACACTGTGTCATCCCTCATGGCCAAAATGTAGCTTTTGCCACATGTTGATATTATGTAATCCTTTTCATTTTATAATGAGGGTTTCTACTTTTATAATGAAGTTCTTTATTATTTTGTTCAGGCCTATTCTGTTCTGTCATTGTATAATCTGTCCTATTATGGTCTAACCTTTTGATCTTTTACGTTCTGATCATTTTAATTATATTATTTCTGATATTTGTTGTGTTCACCTCCAATGTGTTCAAATCTGTTTTATTCTGACTATATTATATTTTGTTTTCTATTGTACTAATCTACTGGGAATACAGGTATCTGGATCTACGGAGGTTTGGTTCTGTTCCTCACGGTGGGTTTGGGATGGGCTTTGAGCGCTATCTCCAATGTGTCCTGGGAGTTGACAACATCAAAGATGTAATTCCGTTCCCCAGATACTCCCGTTCTTGCCTTCTGTGACGTTTAAACCATGAGGTGCTTTTCACTTGTCTGTTAAGCCCTCTGTTGTTTGTGTGTTTATTAGTAAAACAATATCAGAATGATCAAATGGTGTCGGCTGATGTTCATAAAGACAGTCATGACGTTTTGTGGATCGATGTATTGTTCATTAAGCCCAATGCCGTGGTAATAATCCTATATTCTATATTTAAGGACATTATCTGTCATTCTGTTGCTGAGCAAAACTAGTGTACCCAAGGCGTTAGCGCCCCAATGTGTCTGATACAGAGGGGTTTGGATAAATGCTGAGGTCCGGAAATAATGTTGTCCTGTATTGTTCCAAGGTGTCCGTCAAGTCCACTTACAATGTCAATACATAACGTGTGACGATGGGGGCCGACGTCTGAATAATAACTAACCTTTGTTTACTGCGTGTTGTAGTTGTGTTCACGGCCTGGGCCCATGTGACCATCCTAAATCCCAGAGACCATAAATGTCTCCTCCTCCACCACAGCTTCAATAATTCATTTGTGAAATGTAATTCTGCTTTTAGCTGCCAAGTGCTTGTGGACTAATGTCACACAGCTAGCAGTGCTACTGGCCGCGTGTTCTGGTACCTCTGTGTGACACGTGGATTGTAGTTGGTCCAGAGAGTGCAGGTCCAAAGTGATGCTGTCACCAGATTGTGTGTGTGTGTGTGTGATCCTGGTTTTACTATACATATGGGGACCCGAGGACTCGGCAATGTAAAACTTGACATTTTGATTTCTGCAATGTATTTTTCGTTGTTCACCACAAGAAAAAGGCTTTACCGGGCTTAGATTTAGAAGGATCTTCAACTCTCACCCTACAAGGGCCGGAGCCTGCTGGTTTTTAGTTCCACCTCATGGTTAATTGGACCCACCTGGTGTCTCAGGTCTGAATACGTCCCTGATTAGAGGGATGCAATGGAGAAATGGAGTCGAATACCCCTAATTTAGGGTAAAACTTTAGGGGTTGGTGTTGATGATTTCTGTTTTTCTGGTGCCCACAGGTATATAAAACCGCTGCAGTGTCTACTGTAACCACTAGATGGTGCAGTTATACACCTTATAATCATTTTAGTTTTATCTTAAGCGCGTTATGTTAATAGTATATTTTGCCTACTTAGGCTCGCGGAAGTGTCAAGAAACCAGGTTATTCTGCCGACTAGGAACCATGTACACTCAAGAAACATTCGTAATGTAATGCTTGAAATAAATTGTATCTTAAAAACAAACATTAGCCTATGTATACGTTAGACTATTTAGTCAAGGATTGGTCAAACCTTTTCAATGTGTAAAAAGTATAAAATTAATGGTAAATTTTGCCGCACCGATCCAGTGAAAAACTTGTTTACCATTCATAACAACGTTTTGTAGACGCATCGAGTTCACTCTGCTACAGTTGAGGTTACACCACACTATGAAGCCTACACAATCTTGATATGTTTTGAATGCGTAATAGCTTATTTTATAGGACACTTTGCGTAAAGGCAAAGCACAGCCCCTCTTTCTGTGTTCATCCCAGTGCTGCTGTAAATGTTCTGAGCCCATCCCTGTCGTTCAGTGGGCGTGGTGAGAATTGGAAAACAAAGTGCAGACACCCGTCAGTACTTCCTACATCACAGTTATCCGTTGAGCGCAACCTTCGCCCGCGGGCTCCGTGCTGGTTAACCGCTCAGCGCAGCTGCAATAGCCCAATAATCCTCGAGAATAGAGAAAGAAAGGGGACAAGCGACAAAACGAGGGGCTGTTGTTGCGGTTCGCTCCTCGAGCAGGCTAGATGCGGGATTGTCTTCTTGCGTTATGGTGACAGCTCGTGACACCAAGGACTAACAGAAGCTTGGGAGCATCCCCACCTCTCCTCGCGCTTACCCAGCCTGTGCTATAGACCGACCAGCTAAATGGGGAGAAGACTGCACCAAACTGTGTCCAAATCCGACACAACCACTCAACGTTGACCAGAAGAACTGGACATCAAGAGCTGGACGGGTCCAGACATGTACTAGTGAGCGGTTAAAAGCTTCTTCTGTAACCGGATTTTGGAGAAGCGATCGGTTCAACATGAGCGGTGGCGGAGAGATCATCTTCCAAGGCTGGTTGAGGAAGTCGCCACCCGAGAAGAAACTGAGGAGATTTGTAAGTAACAGAAGCGATGGTTGTCCTACTTTATGCGCACTTTTGGTTATTGGGTGTGTGTTTTTTACATTAGAGAAAGGGAGAATGTGTGTGAATGGATGTGATAGAGACAGGCAGGAATGTGAAATTAGCTGTGAGTTCCGTTTCTTGCAGGTGGACTCAACTCACCTGGTGAACTGTTGGCTTCCACTGTGTGCAACTATACACCTCTCCTTCGCAGTTGTAGTTGATTTGGGGATTTTGTCGGGGTATTTCAAGGTCAAGTGCTTCCAAAATCCGTTGTATTCATTCATGTTCCTCGCTCACTGGGACAGTAGCTAGCTGATTGTTCAAGGACGGCTGCAGAGGAAACTGTGTTCACAATGGGGCTCTATCGTACCACGAAGGCGCCGTCTGCCCGCCCGTCTGTCCTGTTTGCAATGGACAGATGTCCCCGTAATTGCCTATAAACTCTTCAGTGGCAAAATTAATATAAATGAATATGAATATATATATATACTGTCTTATCCGACTGAACAAAACAATACACTGCTCTTTCTGTTTTGTCACTTTGTGAATTAGTAGTAGTAATGTAACCACCATCACCACAGCAGTAGTAAATCTCTACGGCGTGTAGAGATGGTTGGCGTGCCAAATGGAACAGTATTTTGTACACTTTCGACCAGGGCCTGTAAAGTCATATAGGTATGTTCAACATCTGACTACAGTGTTCATGTATTCACCAAAATGTCTATTTAATATGTAGTTCTATGTGGTTTGATAGGACATAAGCATTTAGTGTGAATATCCCAATCAGTTTGATTTCTGCGCAATGCAATAGTTTTTACCAGCATTGGTAAATTATAACGTGTGTAATTACTTTTGCATGATGGGACTTTTCCGCTGTTAAGTTATTTCAGACAGATGATAATGTAACCCGAGTGCATTTTTAAATGGTTAATACTACAATGAGGTCGGTAACGTCTCAGTCAGGCATGTTAGTCCAACTGTAAGTTTTCCAATCTGTTAATATAGACCGCCATTAATTAATATTTCTCACAACCCAACCTGTTGGCTTGTGGCCTCTCTCTGCCTTTCCGACCAGTGTTATTGTTATGACTGCCTCTCTCCTGTATAAAGTAAACACAGTGCAGTACACAGCTAAATTCAGATGCTGTCCTTTTATCAGAGATCCTTTTCAATCATTCTGATTTACATGATGGCAGGTGAACAGTCTTTATTGGTTTGGCACATCAAAGATTTTCCAGTTGGTTTGTGGCCTCTTTGCCTATTTGTTCATGTCTATCCCTTTCCTGATATGACCATTAACAGTATAAACCGAATTCTTAAAGTATTGAATACACTTGTAGGACCCATAGCTATATCTAGATAATTCAAAACATCTAAACTGAAGAAAAAATTGCCAGCTGTGTGGTGGAGATTGTTAACAAGAACCTTAGATCCTTACACTCAATTCTTGATTGATGGTAGTTCATCCATTACTTACCTAGCGACTCGCAAACCCTACGATGAAGACTAACACAGAGATTGTGCAAATCATTTAAGCAGGGGTTCTTCCTTTCAAATCATTCACTATCAAAAAAAATCACACAATCATAGAAACAACTTAACTACTCTAACGTTTGTTAGATACAACCTAAAATATAAAGCTAGCTAGCTACGTATTTTTACATTTAGTTTGACCAGAATTTAGCTTATATTTGATCTCGTTCGTTCTATAGCTTTGAACATGTACTGACGTTTACACACGTTGTACATATTGTGAGAACAAAACGTCTTGCTACAGTATTCCACTTAGCCAGCCTACACACACTGCTCGTCATGAAAGAATGACGATGTCGGAACTGGTCGCGATGGGGACCCGACAAGTTCCAACGCGTCATGTTTTCAAAATAAAAGTATTGGCGAAAAAACATTATTGTGGGGGACAATTGAACCCGTTTCTTATATTGAGGGGACATGTCCCATCTGTGACCCCGGGTCATACACCCTTGCTTTCCTGCCTACTCATCAGGTATAGGAACTGGCTAAAACAATGTAGTTTCAATAGATAATGTTTGTTTCATCTTTTTCTACTGAGTATATCCAGTTTTCAATTGCATCGTTTCTACTGATAATATTTGTTATTGTACAAACCACTCTCCTATTTCTGTGTCCTCTTTTCTATTTATGTACCTTTTGGCAGGCTTTGCCATGTTGCTGTGTGTGTGTGTGTGTGTGTGCGCGTGCATTGTACAGCTGGTGGACATCCATTCATTTCCTCCCTGTATGTCTCCATAACACCGGCTACTAACTCACTGTTCTCCCCTTAGATGTGCCTCGGCAGGGTCAAGGGTCAAGGAGAACTAAGGCGATTGAGGGGAAATCCTGACAACATAGACACAACACCAAGCAGCACTAACACTTTAACACGGTGTGTGTTAAGAAATCCTTTCATCCCTCATGCCTCTCAATCCATAACAGTGATGAGAATAGAAGCATTACAGTCCTACTCATATGAGGGGAATAAACAATTTGCATGCAACCTTTATTCTAAAATTAACAGTCCAGTTCCCTCTATGCCCTAGTCCCTGCCCTATCCCCTAGTCCTGGCCCTATCCCCTAGTCCCAGCCCTATCCCCTAGTCCTGGCCCTATCCCCTAGTCCCTGCCCTCTCCCCTAGTCCCTGCCCTCTCCCCTAGTCCTGGCCCTATCCCCTAGTCCCGGCCCTATCCCCTAGTCCCTGCCCTATACCCTAGTCCCTGCCCTATCCCCTAGTCCCGGCCCTATCCCCTAGTCCCTGCCCTATCCCCTAGTCCCGGCCCTATCCCCTAGTCCCGGCCCTCTCCCCTAGTCCTGGCCCTATCCCCTAGTCCCGGCCCTATCCCCTAGTCCCGGCCCTATACCCTAGTCCTGGCCCTATCTCCATACTCGATTGCCAGCCAGTAACCTCTATATTGTGTGAGTCATAATGTTGCAGTAGAGCCTCTCAGCTTAATGAGATGGAATGTTTAGTATAGCTGGAATACATGGATAGAGGACACTAATCAACCCAAATAGAACCCTCCCTTTTGGTGACACACACAAACAGACACACCCACACACACACAGACGGAGAGGCAAGACAGTCGGTCGTATCTAGGACAATTGGGCTCATTTAAATGGTCTTATTGCTGTCACTTGACATTGCTAACATTGTAACAAAGAGATGGAAAGAGAGAGTCAGAGAATGAGGGGAGAGTGGGAGAGTCAGAGAATGGGGGGAGAGTGGGAGAGTCAGAGAATGAGGGGAGAGTGGGAGAGTCAGAGAATGAGGGGAGAGTGGGAGAGGGGAGGAAACAAGGCAGTTAAAACGAGATAAGATGTCATAGTCATTGCTGTAATTGTTAAAAATGAGGTTGTTAATGTTGTTGAGCAGTAAAATATTCTACTGATGTTTTCAAATTGTTAGTATGAAAGGTCCCTTGTATCTGCAACACTGTAAAATGTCCCATGGACCCTAGTGAAATCCTGAGCCTCATGATGTTAATAGGGTGCCATGTATCTCTCCAGTCTCTTCCAGTTTAGGCTGGTCTGGCTGTTGTTTATGTTTCTCTTCCATGTAGGTTCTCTTAATGGTTTCCTGAATAGGAGCACTGTTTACCAGACACACACAGGTTTATAAGGATGGGAGCACTGTTTACCAGACACACACAGGTTTATAAGGATGGTAGCACTGTTTACCAGACACACACAGGTTTATAAGGATGAGACCACTGTTTACCAGACACACACTGGTTTATAAGGATGGGAGCACTGTGTACCAGACACACACAGGTTTATAAGTATGAGACCACTGTTTACCAGACACACACAGGTTTATGAGGATGGGAGCACTGTTTACCAGACACACACAGGTTTATAAGGATGGTAGCATTGTTTACCAGACACACTGGTTTATAAGGATGGGAGCACTGTTTACCAGACACACACAGGTTTATAAGGATGGGAGCAGTGTTTACCAGACACATACAGGTTTATAAGGATGGTAGCACTGTTTACCAGCCACACAGGGTTATGAGGATGGGAGCACTGTTTACCAGACCCACACAGGTTTATAAGGATGGTAGCATTGTTTACCAGACACACTGGTTTATAAGGATGGGAGCACTGTTTACCAGCCACACTGGTTTATAAGGATGGTAGCATTGTTTACCAGACACACACAGGTTTATAAGGATGGTAGCACTGTTTACCAGACACACACTGGTTTATAGGTATGGGAGCACTGTTTACCAGACACACACAGGTTTCTAAGGAGGGGAGCACTGTTTCCCACATAGGAGCACACTTTTTACCACGTAGGAACACACTTTTCACCAGAAGGGTTACAGTAGCTTTTCATGATTAGTGATGTGACGGGAGTGTTGGTGGATCTTAAGAAGAAGCTTTTCACACCCAGAAAAAGATGATTGGAATCTATTCTCTCCCCTCACTGCTTCTCTGTTAGAATATACCCGACTCTCTGGCACAGAATTGTTGTTGTGGATGAGGCTGGTGTTGTGGATGAGGTTGATGTTGTGGATGAGGCTGGTGTTGTGGATGAGGTTGATGTTGTAGATGAGGCTGGTGTTGTGGATGAGGCTGGTGTTGTGGATGAGGCAAGGGTTGTGGATGAGGCTGGTGTTGCCACAATGTTGACATTATTGATGTTGTTGTTGATAATGTTGTTGTTGTTGATAATGTTGTTGTTGTTGATAATGTTGTTGTTGTTGATAATGTTGTTGGTGATGATAAGGTTGTTGTGTGTTAGAGTAGTGTATGATCTCCTTAGACACATGTCCGTGTGCTGACACACTCCAAGAGATGGTCAGCTCCAATACTGATTAATCATTTAGTACTAAGGTTTGTGAAATATCTATGTTGTGTTTGTAGCTTTATCTCACAAATTCTCACAACTATATGATAATGAAACCACATGGGGAGACTGGTGTGCGCACACACACACACACACACACACACAAACATGCAAAGCATTATGCAAAGAAACCGATAACAACAATTGTGGCAGTTGAGGCCCAGCCACAGGGCATGTGTCTCCAGTTAAGAACAGCCTCCAGGCTGTACTAACTACCTAAGTAACCAGTTAACTAACTATCTTAACTAAGTAACTAACCAATTTTGGCATCTTATTACATTTCAGTTGGACTTTTGTTGCTGTAAAGTCTCTTATTCACCTTTAATGAATTACATCATCGACATGCCTGCAATAAGTGATCCAGTCGGTTGGTGTCAATCATTTTCTGTTCATTGTCCCATCTGTACAATAGCACTGTTGTACTGGCTGTCTGACCGATGGTGTTGCAATTGTGTAGCTGCTTGCGTAGAACTCTCAGGGGAGGCAGATTCTTTATCAGTGTTTGGTGTCATTTTCTCCTTAAGACAGAGGTCAACACACTATTCCAGCCTTTAAGTTAATTCTGTTGTGGTTGTTGCTTCTTAGTTACCTAGTGTTGCTAAGGAGCGTCTTCCTGAGAACAGTGCTGTTCTGGCGAGGTCTTGATTGGTTCAGGTGGGTCAGAATGAGGGAGTTGATTGGTTCAGGTGGGTCAGAATGAGGGACTTGATTGGTTTAGGTAGATCAGAATAAGGGGCTTGATTGGTTCAGGTGGGTCAGAATGAGAGTCTTGATTAGATTAGGTTGGTCAGAATGAGGGACTTGATTGGTTCAGGTGGGTCAAAATGAGGGTCTTGATTGGTTGAGGTGGGTCAGAATGAGGGACTTGATTGGTTTAGGCAGATCAGAATAAGGGGCTTGATTGGTTCAGGTGGGTCAGAATGAGAGTCTTGATTGGTTTAGGTGGGTCAGAATAAGGGGCTTGATTGGTTCAGGTGGGTCAGAATGAGAGTCTTGATTGGTTCAGGTGGGTCAGAATAAGGGACTTGATTGGTTCAGGTGGGTCAGAATGAGGGACTTGATTGGTTCAGGTGGGTTAGAATGAGGGAGTTGTCGGATTCAGGTGGGATTTAAACTAAAACAGATTGTTTTCAGAACATAATTTGAGGAGCCTGATGCATCAGATGAAGACGATGGGTGGGGGGGTGAAGCAACAGACGGGAGTGGAGGAAAGTGGCCCGAAGGTTCCCTCTACGAGGCCAGAGTCGTCACAATAATTACACTCATACCCCACCATCCACCTCCTCTTTTCTCCCCTGACATGGCCAGCTCGTCACCGGGGGATGCTGCGTTCATAATCTGCAGTGCCATTTAATGAAAACGAATAATCTGCAGTGGGATGCCGTTTATGAAAACGAATAATCTGCAGTGGGATGCCGTTTATGAAAACGAATAATCTGCAGTGGGATGCCGTTTATGAAAGATAATAATCTGCAGTGGGATGCCATTTATGAAAATGAATAATCTGCAGTGGGATGTCGTTTATGAAAGCGAATAATCTGCAGTGGGATGCCGTTTATGAAAACGAATAATCTGCAGTGGGATGCCATTTATGAAA
>JACXGK010004298.1:0-39128 GCA_016801125.1 Novumbra hubbsi | reverse complement strand
CACACACACACACACACACACACACACAGGGTCAGCATGGGTGGGCTAAACAGGGGTGAAGACAGGGTCTCACAGGAGTGGCCCACTCATCTATATATCATGATGGGCCAATAGACCGAAGTTAGGAAGCACATTGACAAGAGGACATTGCCCCATAATCAAGGCCTGGTGTCAAAAGAGCAACAAAAAAGCCACTTCTCTCCAGGAAAAACATCAGGGACAGACTGATATTCTACAAAAGGTACAGGGACTGGACTGTTGAGGACTGGAGTCATTTTCTCGAATGAAACCCCTTTCTAATTGTGTGGGGCATAGGCAAATTGTCCAGAGAAGAAAAGGTAAGCGCTACCATCAGTCCTGTGTCATGACAAACGTAAAGCATCCTGAGAGCATTCATGTGTGGGGTTGCTTCTCAGTCAAGGGGCTTACTCACAATTTTGCCTAAGAACACAGCAATGACAAAAAAAGACATTAAAGACATAGAAAACTTTCAAAATCTGATTAGTTTCTCAGAAATTCTTTTTTGAGAGACCGAATGAAGTCCAGCAAGGACCTGGATCAGCATCTGGCAGGGATACCAAGTTGACCCTTCTACAATCCGAAGGAGCTTGATCAGGAATGGTCTTTGTGGAAAGGTGGTACCCAAGAAATCACTATATTGGAAGAAAAGGCTAAATGCTAAAGCTCACAAAGATTGGAATGAAGATCAATGGAAAAGAGTATTATAGACTGACAGATCCAAGGTTTTAATTCATCATGCCATTCCTTCTGGAATATGCCTGGTTGGGAATGGTTTTAATTCATCATGCCATTCCTTCTGGAATATGCCTGGTTGGGAATGGTTTTATTTCATCATGCCATTCCTTCTGAGAAGTGCCTGATGGTGAATGGTTTTAATTCATCATGCCATTCCTTCTGGGAAGTGCCTGATGGTGAATGGTTTTAATTCATCATGCCATTCCTTCTGGAATATGCCTGGTTGGGAATGGTTTTATTTTTTTGGCATAAAGACAATCCCAAGCACACTGCTAATGTTTGGAGAGAAAAACAGCAGATAAAACACTGGCCGTCATGGACTTGTTAAGGTTTCATTTAGCCTGGACATGAAGTGCAGAGCAAGTAGTCAAATACATAATTTGTATTGTTTTTAGTTGCTTTCAACTGTTAACTCAACTAAAGCAAAAACAAAATGCGAGACTGAAACAAAAACGGCAAAGTAGCAAATCCGGGTTAGGCCCTTGGAACTTCTATAAGTTCTATGGTCTGATCAGGCTAAAAAGCAGCTCACATTATTACACCAGTGGCTCCTCCCAACTGGTTACAGTTGCCCCCAATTCGGGGAAAACAAACCAGGTGGCAGGTCCTGACTGTGAGCCTGGGCACATAAAGATGGCCAGAGGCCCCCAGCCAGGACCTGTTAGGACTGGCCTCCAAAGAGTCCAGACCTGAATATTATAGAGGCAGTATGGGACCACCTGGACAGAAAAATAAATATAAGACAAGCAAATAAATAGACAAGTCTAAAGAGCTCTGTGAAGTGCTGAGTGTTGCCTGGTATAATATACCAGAGGATTACTTCAGAAAACCCTGGGACAGTCTCCCCATGTCATGTCCTGGCTGGGGCCCCAAGCCTTCTCTACGACTTGGGGCTCACCCCCGGTCAGGACAGGACACTTAGAGAGGCCTCTGGCCTTCTCTATGCCACTGTGGGCTCCCCAGTCAGAGCAGCTGTCATCAGTTGTCTTTGATTGGGGAGCCTACTTAAGTTGGGTTTTCACCACACTAGGTGTGGTTTATTGTTTGTGTTTGTCACAAATTCACGGTTTGTCCTTTGTTTAAATCCCTCATTTACAGTGGATACGCTACATGTTCTTTGTATTTTGCTTTAGTTCTGTTTTGCTGTTTCCCACAGCACCTTTACTTTTGCGGTTACTGTTCGTGTAGTTTGTACCTGTGTGTGTTGGATTAAATCACCTGTTCTTTATAACAATGTCTGCATATGGTTCCACACCTCACCTGAACCGTGACACCCCAAAAGTGTTCAAGATGTGCTTAGTGACAAAAGAAGTCATTCTAAATAAAAAAAATTGCTGAAGACGCCATTTTGTTCTGACAATTTAAAAAAATATATTTTCTGTATATACTTCCTGTTCGTATCTCAAGATAAAAACCAAAAAATAAATATGTATGCCCAAACCTGGCAGGAAATGGAGTCCCGGGCTCAGCGTCAGATTGGAACCCATACCCCTTCACACCTCCCTGCCCTTGTGACTGTGAGATGTCCTAAGCCTGACATAAGCCTGGACTGCTGGGGTGGTGAGGAGACATCCTCTTACTCTGGGTTAGTGAGTACGGAAACCAGGGTAGGGGAGGGTTGAACAGGTGGTTAATTGGCAGACCAGAGGGAGAAGAGATGGACAGACCTGATGAATGGGGTGTAGTCCATAGGTACGTGGGGATGGGAGGGAACTGGCTGGCTGAGGAGAGCCTGCTCCTGATTGGATGAACTCACAGGGGCATCAGGCGACTGGAACTGAGCGACTAAAAAGGGAACCAATTGGAAAATGGTCACTTTATTAGTATAGTTCTCCAAACAGCTGAACGGTCCATTCATCCACTGTCCTAGAAAACACACATGCTGTTGAAAATAAAACACTTGTGTCTGAATGGGTGACATTGCGGAAGTGTGGTACCTGGTTCATTATTCCCTGTCGTAGCGGTGGTCCCGTTAAGTGAGTTAAGGAACTGTAATCTGGATTGATGTGCCTGAAAAAACATCAAGACACCAATATGGTTTCCTTATATACACAATAAGCCTTCTTCTTTCAATAAAACCCGAGTAGGGTACAGCCGGTAGGACAGACTATTCACTCCTGTGAACCTGCCAACATTACTCATAACAACCAGGTGACGGACGAAAACGAAAAGACATCAGAGCACCAATACGTCTTTCTTATGTACACCATAAGTCTTAACTTTCTTCTGTTTGATATTATATCTGAAAACACAGAAATTCCTGCCAGAAGGACAACCATCTTTTCTCACTAGTTCAAAGATGAATCTAATCGTTAAGTAAAAATTTATATATTTTTCTTCGATATCTAAATAAGTGACTCAAAAACATGCATGCCACAATTATTGAAACAATCAAATCTTTAAAAAGAAGTCATTTGAAAATGTTTAAGGGTTATCATCGAGTACATCCTGTTTCCCTGGGATATATATATATATATATACATATATATATAAGAGGTGGCACAATACAGCCCTTTCTGTTACCAAACCACAAACACCTTTGCTAAATGCCCTTGAAACTTCTATAAGTTCTATGGTCTAAAATGCAGCTCACATCATTACACCAGTGGCTCCTCCCTGGGAGGAAGTTGGCAGCTATTAGGGCACCTGGATAAACACAGGATAAAGAGAAGATACAGATGGGGCCAGGAAGGGAACATTGTCTTGACACACCCCTAGACTGTATAAGTATTGATGATTGTCCTGTGTGAAGGTAGAGATGATTGTCCTGTGTGAAGGTAGACTCTGGGTGACAGGGAACCAGGCTCACCTTGCAAGTTAATCTTTAATAAACTGTTCATTGTGCTAAAGACCTTATTGGTTAATCTTACATGCAACGGTTGAAAACTAGATATCTGAAAATTGTCTTTACAGTTCTTAGGCAAAATTGTAGTCAGCCCATTACAAGCTCAAGCTTGAGCCCAAGTTCATTTAAGATGGACTGATGTGAAGTGGAAAACTCAAGCTTGAACCCGAGTTCATTTAAGATGGACTGAGGTGAAGTGGAAAACTCAAGCTTGAACCCGAGTTCATTTAAGATGGACTGAGGTGAAGTGGAAAACTCAAGCTTGAACCCGAGTTCATTTAAGATGGACTGAGGTGAAGTGGAAAACCGTCCTGTGGTCTGACAAATCAAAGTTGAAAATATTTTTAAATGGGCTAAAATGGAGACGGCCAATCTGGCTTGTTATTAGCACAGAGTTCAAAAGCATGTGTGATGGTATGGGGGGGCCTTAGTGTACATGGCATGGGAGACTTGCGCATCTATTGAACGCACCTTTAATGCAGAACAAATACAGATTTTAGAGCAACATATGCTGCCACGCAGACAACATCTTTTTTTCCGGGAAGAACTTGAATATTTCAGCAAGACAACGCCAAGCCACATTCTGCACGTTTTACAACAGCATGGCTCCATTGTAAAAAAGTCTGGATTCTAAACGGGCCTGCTGGCAGGTATTGAAAATATTTGGTGCATTATAAAACAAAAAATACAACAACGGAGCACCCAAATTGTCTATCAGCTGAAATCCTATATCATGCAAGAAATAGAAAGCCTTTCACTTTTAAAAATACAATTGATCTCCTTAGTTCCCAACCACTTACAGAGTATTGTCAAAATAAGAGATGATGCAACATAGTGATAAAAAAGCCCTGCCCCTACATCTTTTAAACGTGTTACAGGCCAATAAAAAATGGGCATGCATTTTTTCCAACACAATATCATTTCTCAGTTTCAACATTTGACATGTTGCTTTTGCTCTATTTTCCATTAAATACAGGTATACAGGTTATGCACATCAATGCATTCTGTTTTTATTTGCATTTTACGCACATCCCAACATTGTTGGGAACGGGACCTTTTCTGAACATTATCATAAAAGGTACAAAGATCTTTTTCTCAGCCCAGCAAGAGCCGTCTCGTTTCTCGAGTTGTCTCAGCCCATCAGTCCCATAGACACATTGAGAGGACTTGAAATCCAAATAGTAGCTGGGTGACTCCATAATATTTTAGAATATGGTCTGACAGAATGTTGGGGCAACAAACAGCTGGCAATATGTCTGAAATATTGAGACTTTATTTCATAATGTAACATACACATAAATTCAAGTCCACACCAAGGTTACCAATAACAATAAAGGGAAAGTTCTAGAAAAGTCTATGAGAGATTATATGTTTCATACCTTGACAGATCTGCCGGGGTCAGCCGTCTCCCATGACTGTTGTATAGCTCTGATCTTATCCAGTTTCTCAGTGTCCTTCTTCAACTCAATAGTGTCCGCGTTGCACTGGTCGCTCACCACACGCAACGTTGAGTTAGGCTTTGACTGGTCCAGGCTCTGTACATGTGCACAGATGGAGGCCAAACACGAGTGAACAGAAACTCACTTTTCCTTTAGAACATTGACAGGTCTCTCCAAATACATGAAGCAAAAGGCTGCTAGGAAGGGGAACCTGAGTGAGTCCCACCAGCTGGGGCATCAGCTGAGAGCAATCTGGTTTTAGTACAAACCCTTCATAAAGCGGTCTATGTAAGATGACCAGATAAGCTCACGCATTCTGTTACCAACTGCTGTTCCTGTCAGAATGCGTTTCCTTTGTTAATGTTAATGTTAATGCCTTAGCTTATCAAGACAACTTTGTGGGAACAGTTTGAGGATGTCCCTTTTCTGTTCCAGCATGAATGTGCCTCAGTGCACAAAGCAAGGTCCATAAAGGCATGGTTGGATAAGTTTGCTGTGGAACAACTTGACTGGCCGGCACAGAGCCCTGACCTCAACCCTATCGAACACCTTTGGGATGAACTAGAAGAGATTGCGAGCCAGGCCCTCTCGTCCAACATCAGTGTCTGACCTCACCAATGCTCTTCTGGTAAAGTGTGCAAATATTTCAACAAACCCAATTCTTATAGAAAGCCTTCCAAAAAAGGTGAAAGCTGTTATAGCTGCAGAGGTGGGACGTTGTAAGAATGGGATGTCATACAATCTTCTGTACGTGTAATGTGAAGTTGTCCCAATACTTTTGTCCATATAGTGTACTAGACTTAATTCTAATTCTAATTATTCACTTTCCCTTAATAATGGTTCTACTTAAACATGACATTTCCTTTACAAACTGAAATAATAGATATAAAGGCAACTGGTGTAAATAGCAGAAACAGAGCTCCAAATCTGAATAATAATACTAATTCACCTGTGTGTCTCATCCAGGCATATAATGAAGAATAATTTCTCAGCAAATGTATTCACAGATTATAGCCTTTCTCTCACAACTTGCACTGCATAAACGGTACAGCAAAACACAGGAAACACTTAAATGAACATGAATTCAAGAAAAGCCGTTTTAGCGAAATCTCACATTTAAAATCAGCCTTTTAAAAGACTGAAGAGCAATTAGAGAGCAGCGATTGGTTAGCTTTACTACTCAAGTTACTGTAAATCCATTTAAAACCATCCAGCAACAACGGGATCCCAGTTCTACTTTGTCATAAGCCAACACATTAGACTAATTAGGCTAGCCGGGGTTTGATCCAAAGATAATGTACAGCCAACTGGAAAGTGAAGCTCAAAGAAACACTTTTACGAAGGTCGATACAAACACTACTTAGAAGCCTAAAGAACTCCTTAAAAGCCTAAAGAGTTATCAAGCAATGGCCATATATGGCTGCTAACATGTCTATAGAAACCACATGTGATATTGTATAATACAGAGCTGGCGAACTGTGTCCAGTCAGTGTATACTGTTACCTACTTCTTCCATCCTAGAGTTTAGCTTGGCAGGAGATTTGTCTTTCTCCTTGCCTACTTTGGGTTTGCCCTTGGAGGTGAATGACATCTGGCTCTCCTGCTTGGCGTAATGCACTAAGAACAAAGAACAACATTTCAGAGGTAAACGTTAAGAAGGTCTATAGCCGGACAGGTATTGCAAAAAAGAAATGCACATAACAGCAACCCACGGGTTACACATTGGCATGTTTACTTTTAAGTCTGCATAAGAGTTTCTGTGAGAATATATATGCAGAATTATTCCATCTGTACTTTATTATGTTAGTGTATTCAGATTCACAGAGTGTGCATATACTCAATATTATTCTGTGAGCGTATTCAGTGCAGTGGTATTCTGTGAGCGTATTCAGTGCTGTGGTATTCTGTGAGCATTTTCATTGCTGTGGTATTCTGTGAGTGCACTCTGCGCATTGTGTATCTGACTCATTTAGGTCCAGATGCCTGCCATGGTTTGATGCACTTTCACTGTTTACATGTGGCAATTACAAAGCCAATCAAAACAACATTTCCACAAGGGAACGCTGTTCGTGCAGCGTCATCATTCCTTAAAAAATAACCA
The DNA here is from genome assembly GCA_016801125.1 of Novumbra hubbsi. Lineage (NCBI taxonomy): Eukaryota > Metazoa > Chordata > Actinopteri > Esociformes > Umbridae > Novumbra > Novumbra hubbsi. Next base: position 31,987 of record JACXGK010004298.1, on the reverse strand, counting down.
GTGTGAATTTCCATTACTTCTTGAAAAAGCAAGTAAATGACAATCAATTCCCCTGACGTAAAAAAAAAAAAACACAAAGAGTTGTGTTTTGAATGCAAACCTTTTATGACCATTTGAGTCGTTCACGCTCTTTTGAGTAGAGATCAAGTGTTTGGCACACTAGACCAGTGGATGCAGCAGATGGAGGGTAAGCTAGAGGGCACTGTTGTACTGTGTGAATTAATGAGAGGCCACTACTGCCATTTTCCTTTCCAAGTTCTTCTCTAATAAAAATGTTGATAATACATCACTTTTACTGACAACCTGTCATATGTAGCATAGGGGTGGATAAATAAGGAGCATGATGCTCAGCCCTTTTAGCCATGCTGGTTCACAACTATTATTAACATCCTTGTTTCTAATAACAGTCTCCTATAGAATGTGAAACCATGGTAATGACTAGCAGTGCTGCACCAGAGACATAGTTTGGGAATGTGTTTGCATCACAGAACCACATCACAGTTACGCTCTAATCCAGAGCAACCTAAAATGCCATGCAAAAAGTGCTGGAACCCCATGTCAAGTATGTCATGTTATTGATTTGCAAATGGTAATTTGAAATGTAAGTCATTATGTATTTCTTTGACTGGAACTCAAAGTCAATAAGTGTAAAGTGACATTGACTTTATGTAAGAAAACGGAAATGTGTTAACTGCATAAGTAATCAACCCCTTTGATGTGGAAGCTACCAGTTCACGAAGACATGAGAAACTGCCCTAAAAATGACATCATTGCATTACCAAAGGCCTCAAATACTAACATCGTTCATGCACTTAAGTACTCAGAGCCTTTGCCATGACGTTCCAAATTGACATTCTTTTGATCATCCCTGAGAAGTCTTGAAAACAGACCAAACTAAGCAACCAGGAAAGGAGGTGACCAAGAACTTAATGGTAATGTAACAAGCTTCAAAGTTTCTCTACAGAGACGAGAGTAAAAAGCATGCTGCATGAATGATTACAAAACACTACTCATCACATGGCTAGGATAAGCATAGTGGCAGGAGCATCATGCTGTGAGAATCGTAGTGCACCAACGATCCCCATACAATCGAAAGATTTGTAGAGGATCTGCAGGAAAGAATGGAGGATAAACTGCAGAAATCCAAAAGCTGGCAAAGACAAAACATTCTACAAAGTACTGACTAAAGGTTCGGAATACTTATGTACTTGAGATATTCCTGTTTCTTTAAATTAATTAGCACAAATATCAATTATGGGGTCTTGTGTGTAGAGTGATGGCAAAAATGAATACAATCAATCATAAATTCAGTCTAAAACACAATAACATGTGGAGACATTGATTGGCCCCGAATACCTGAGAACCGGTTATTCTTCACAAAATACAGAGGGCTTGCCTCCAAGGCTTCAAAGGAAACTGGCAGTAGTGTGCTAAATTGTCAGTATGTCGTAACTGTGAGTATTTGAAGAGCATGATCAAGGCTGTTCCCACAGCGCTGATGCACTGATTTAAACTAGGCTAAATTAATTCTCTTTCCTGTTACAAAGTTATTTCCCAGGGCATCCAAGGGGGCAGGAAGCCAACTCCATTTGACTTCATATTGACCCAATTTCACTGGCTTATTGGGAAACTAGAGGAGGGCCCAACGTTTGGCAGACACACACATTTACACTTACACACACCCGCAAGTACACAAACCCAACCACAAAAGCATAGACTACATTGTCCTTAATGGACACAGACACAATCACACACAAACATAGAGTAGTGTAAACCTCTCAAAAGAAATTGACAAAATTAGACCTAAACATAGACAGGGTTCCCACTCTTTTATAGACATAATTTTCCAGAACATGTTCAGTGATGATTAATCTGGTATGACAGACAGGGAAAACGTCATATGTTCCTCTCTGCGGAAGCCAGATTATAAAGACATGCAGTCAATGGCTATAACTTATCTATGAAACATCAGCAGATATACTGCAATTCACTTTATTACTGTAACAAGGTTAGATTATGGTTTGAGTAACTATCACCTCAGCTTCTTCTCACCCTTACTTCTCCAGTCTCTTTCTATAAACATGCAGGTTTTCCAGAGCTTTTCCTCGAGCTGTCAGCTCTTCTATTATCTCAGCAACACTTTGGCGATGGGAATTAGATTTAGACAGTAATGTGAAGTCATGTTTTTTCTAGGCCCCTGATTGCCATTTCGTCTGTCTCTTTCTCAATTTTCTCAATGCTTTAAATTATTCTTTGACATTTGCAAAAAACTGGGACTACTTGAAAGGTGTGCAAATATCAAAAGTGAATTGATGTTCTAAATCAGGAGTGGGCAAACTACGAATGCGGCCCGCAAGGCTTTTTCAACCGGCCCGCGGAAGGTAATAAAATGGTTTTGAGGGGAATTAAAAAACAACTCACCAGCGCATTCTAATACATCTGAGTCAGAATGTAAACTATTTACACATTATAAGGGATCATACTGTACATATGTACTGTATGTTTTAACTTTTGTCCTTTTCTGGCCTGCAAATCATTAATGATTAACAAATTACAAAAACAAATGTGGCCCTCAATGTAATTTCTAAATCCTGATGTGATCCTAAATCCTGAAAAATGTTTGCCCCTGCTCAACCCTGGTGCTCAACCCTGGTGCTCAACCCTGGTGCTCAACCCTGGTGCTCAATCCTGGTGCTCAACCCTGGTGCTCAACCCTGGTGCTCAATCCTGGTGCTCAACCCTGGTGCTCAACCCTGGTGCTTAATCCTGGTGCTCAACCCTGGTGCTCAACCCTGGTGCTCAGGCCCCCCTGCCCTGCGTGAGAGCTGAGATCTACCATTAAACAAAATTATCATTAGAAATATAAAATTTCACCTTTACATTTATTTTCATATTATAACAATCACCATCCATCTATCGGTACGCATGAACATTGACAGACTTAATACATCAACTACACGAGAGAGAATGTGCAAAACTATTAGACAACACCGCTCACTAACAGGCTCAGCAAACACACGCTCAGTGACTAATATTAATGCAAGTTTTGGCCACTTGAATTAATGTCATCCAACCCGTTGCTACAGTGTGACGTGACACAAGGATGTGTTTACAACGCTGTCGCAAAATAACAGAGCAACCACAACATAACATTCAAATCATTTTCAAGGACAACACAAGATTTTCCAGGACATTTGACGTTTCTGTAATTGTCCATGTGTTTTTCATGACTGGAAAACCGGTCAATTGTTTTCCAGGTTTTCCAGGACGGGTGGGAACCCTGTTGGAGTACAGTCTCAACCTTTCTTTGGATTTTCTATCATCTACCTGAACGGTGCAAGACTTCGGCAACAAAAGGGAATTCTAATATTACCAGGCAGGCCGACCTCTCAGGTCAGGGGTGGGCTGTTCCATCCGGCCCACGGAATATAATAAAATAGTTTTAAGGGGAATAGAAAAACAACTCACCAGCCCATTCTTATACATCTGAGTCAGAATTGAAATTATTTACGCATTATAAGGGATCTTACTGTCTAGGTATTTTTTTACTTTAATTTTCTGGCCTGCAAATCATTCATGATTAACAAATTACAAAAATGTAATTTCAAAATCCTGATGTGGCCCCCGAGCCAAAATGTTTGCCCTCCCCTCGTCCAAATTGAACTGCTCTCAACCCTGCCAATATCCATCCCACAATGATTTTACCCCCTCACCCCCCCACCCTGCCTATGTAATTTGCACAACTTCCAAAGGCATTGGGTTATTGCCTTATTCATAGGGGCAATGTGGCCTCTCAAGTCACATTCAGTTGTCTGATTAAGCAGCTGTATTCATTTGCCTTTCCTCAGGGATACGATTACGGCCTTGTGGCTTTGTCATAAGAAGAACAGGAAGACCTGTTCGCTAATGTCTGGCACATGTCAAAATCAACATGCAAAACAATATGCTCCGGAAACAAACACAGCATCACATTCAAGATGCAACATCTAATCGGTATTCAGAGAAATGATGGTAACGCAAATGCAATATGGAAATGTGATTGGTAACCAGATAGTGGGGGCATCTAGCAAATTGAAAAAGTGAATAATGGGAAAAACCTAATATTTTGAATATTTAATTTTAATTTAATTTAATTTAAGTAGGCTTGAAACTCAACATAAATTGATTCAAAACACAACACATTGTGTTGAATTATCAACAGTTTTCATTGCTGGTCATACTCCACATGTATTTGCACTCCTGCAGAAAACAAACAATCAGTTGGGACATGTGAATCAGCAGATGGCCTTTCTGAATGTCTGTGCAAAAAGGAATTGTTCCGAGCTTCCTATTGGCTGTTATGCTCTCTCTGGGGCAGGATTAGGGGTAATGAGGCTCAGTGATTGGCTAACATGTATTCTTTAGGGGCAGCTGAAGACAAATGTGGCGTAATTGAGTGATGCGTTATCTAGGGGTGCACTGAAGACGACATGGCATTGTGAAGTGGCATTGTTATTGGCTGTTATTTCTAGTAGGTAGCTAAAGACGAATGTGTTTTCTCTAGTGGATCAACTAAAAGGTATTAAGTCTCTCTGATTGGCTATTTTGTCCCTAAAGGAGTATCTAAAGTGCAATTGTGCATCTGTGATTGGCAGGTGTGTTCACTGGCATGCCAGCTGAAGAGGATTGTGCGTTTGTGGTTGGCTTGTGCGAATACTTTTTATCTCATTCCTTTCCAGGTCCCTGAGCGTATGGACGAAGGCCATCTGAGAGTCATCCAAAGCCCAGCTCTTATGTAAGACCTCCGCCTGCACTATGTACTTATGGCCCTGGGGGACAGAGAGACAGAGATAATATCAACAACAAACAAACAAACACATCTGCTTGCTCTGCCCTAAACAAATTACCTTCAAATACAAGGGACACAGTAAACAATACGCCTCATTCAATTATTGGAGAACTAGAGGAAAAAACTTGAATCCTCAAGCCGGCGAGGTGAAAAGCTTGTCGCTCTCTCCATGTGCATGCAAGTTAACTCCCAGTTCGTTGCTTTGAATAAGATGTGTGTGTTTACAGTTCCCTTGGACAAGTAAGGGTATAGAAAACCTGAATAAAAACACAAAGATGCTAAAACAGCAAGTGTAAAATGTATTAAGTCAACGTTAGGTGTGTTTAGGTTGTCGATTCAGAGGTGATTGAGAATGAGCATTCAGGGTATCTGGATTGGATCTGAAAGTTGTCCATTTGTATTTGAGGACTGTGTCATGACAGGGAGGAAAATGACAGAAGTTTGTAAAATTAAAATGACTGATGCGATAGCCATAGTCTCTCCTCCTACACACCCATGGTCAGATATCTCCTACACCTTAGTACATGTGCAAACCTGTGTTTGTTGCGTGTGTTCATGTTTTACTTACCTGGCCGGAACTGGAAAATTAAACCAGGACAATTTGATACAATGGCGGAAAAAAATATTTGATTGCTGATATTGTACGTTGGCCCACTGACAAAGTTGATCTGCCTATAATTTTAATGGTAGGTTTATTTAAACAGTGAGAGACAGAATAACAACAAAAGAATGTCATATAAACGCATTTCAAATAAGTTATCAATTGATTAGCATTTTAACCAGTGAAATAAGTATTTGACCCATTTGCAAAACATAACTTAGTTCTTGGTGGCAAAACCCTTGTTGGCAATCACAGAGGTCACATGGTTCTTGTAGTTGGCCACCAGGTTTGCACACATCTCAGGTGGGATTTTGTCCCACTCCTCTTTGCAGATCCTCTCCAAGTCATAAAGTTTTCGAGGCTGATGGAAACCTTCACCTCCCTCCACAGACTTTCTATGGGATTAATGTCAAGAGACTGGCGAGGCCACTCCAGAACCTTAATGTGCTTTTTTATGAGCCACTCCTTTGTTGCCTTGGCCATGTGTTTGGGTCATTGCCATGCTGGATTTGGGTCATGCATTTTCAATGGCCTGGCTGAGGGAAGGATTTGACAGTACATGGCCCCATCCAACTGTTGAAAACTTCTAACCAAGCTGCTTGGTGATGGTCTTGTAGCCCAGTCCAGCCTTGTGTAGGTCTACTATCTTGTCCCTGACATCCTTGGACAGCTCTTTGGTCTGAGCCATGGTGGAGAGTTTGGAATCTGATTGACTGATTGCTTTTGTGGACAGGTGTCTTTTATACAGGTAGCAAGGTGAAATTAGGAGCACTCTCTTTAATCTCATCTCGTGACCGGTATAAAAACAACTGGGGCCCAAAATCTTGCAGATTGATAGGGGATCAAATACTTATTTCACTGACCAAAATGCAAATCAAGGTATAACTTATTTGAAACCGTTTTTTTTCTTTGTTATTCTGTCTCTCACTGTTCAAATAAACCTACCATTTAAATGATAGACTGATGATTCTTTGTCAGTGGGCCAACATACAAAATCAGCAGGGGCTCAATTTGTTTTCCTCCACTGTATATGTTTACGGTTACATTCAGGCGTTTGGGAAACAATATATATTTTTTGAATGGAAATAATCTGTTGTGTTCCCCCAAGGATTGAGACTACTTACATGGGTTTGTGTGTGGGTGTGTATGTGTGCGCGTGACAGCTGTATGTATCATATTGGTGATAGTTGAGAGGCAAGCGGTCAGCAGTAATACCCTTTCCTCCATGGGTGACTGGGTCTGGTTTTGGATCTGGACGGTCAGGGGGGGAGTCACCACAGCCATGCCCTTCTGGCCCCCTACTCCCTGGGTAGAGCCTGTCACTGTGGCCCCTTCCTGGTCCTGCTTCCCATCTGCCTTGGGGGATTCATGGGAGGTGGCTTTGACAGGCAAAAAGCAAATATAGATTATCCATTAGACAAATAATAAAAAATAAAAAGAACTGGAACAAAACACAAATATAGACTGTCCTATAGACAAATATTTTTTTTTTAGCTGCTTTAAAACTTTTATTTTTGGATTGACGAAAAGTTTATGTAAGACGGAAGGTCTTCTACAGTTCCCACATGAAGGTAGTCACTAAGAAGAAGGCCACTGCATGTCTTCTACAGTTCCCACATGAAGGTAGTCACTAGGGAGAAAGTCACTGCATGTCTTATACTGTTCCCACATGAAGTTAGTCACTAGGAAAAAGGTCACTGTATGTCTTCTACAGTTCCCACATGAAGATAGTCACTAGGAAGGAGGTCACTGCATGTCTTTTACTGTTTCCACATGAAGGTAGTCACTAGGAAGAAGGTCACTGCATGTCTTCTACTATTACCACATGAAGGTAGTCACTAGGAAGAAGGTCACTGCATGTCTTATACTGTTCCCACATGAAGGTAGTCACTAGGAAGAAGGTCACTGCATGTCTTCTACAGTTCCCACATGAAGGTAGTCACTAGGAAGAAGGTCACTGCATCTCTTATACTGTTTCCACATGAAGGTAGTCACTAGGAAGAAGGTCACTGCATGTCCTATACTGTTCCCACATGAAGGTAGTCACTAGGAAGAAGGTCACTGCATGTCCTCTACTGTTCCCACATGAAGGTAGTTACTAGAAAGAAGGTCACTCCATGTCTTATACAGTTTCCACATGAAGGAAGTTACTAGGAAGAAGGTCACTGCAAGTCTTCTACTGTTCCCACATGAAGGTAGTTACTAGGAAGAAGGTCACTGTCTTATACTGTTCCCACGTAAATGTAGTCCTACTCGGTGTGTTGGGAAGTTGCGAGAGCAAATGTGCGTCCACATAATCTCACTGCGACTATCTCCATCTCTCATGACATTAGTGGCTCTAACCCTAACCCTCGCAGCCACTACCCAGATATAATAATGACCGGTTGTAACCCAACTTCTCTCTCCCCTACAGCTTTGTCCTCTTCCATACCCTAACCCTAACCCATCTGTAGAATTCCACCCCGTTTTGTCTTGTGATTCTACCTCTATAATATCCTCCCTCTTCCCCTTCATATGACTCTTAATGTCAATTCTCCTCCACTCACCTCCTGCTGTGGCTACCAACTGAAAAAATAAAACGTCCTTTTGTCGTCACCAGTCCCTCAAACAACAAAGTCGCATCAACCTCCGTCTGGTGGCATTACAACCGACCCTCTTGACCCCCTCCTCTCGTCCTCTCTGCAGAACATCTCTAGTAAACTCACATTCTGCCTCGTCACCACATCACTGGAACCACTGGAGAGCAACTGTCCCATCAGTGGCTCTGGTACCAATAGTTCTGTTTGTACTCTTAATGTGCTTGTAAAGCCCACTCAGTTAATGCTGCACCAGCATAGTGGGCACTGTTTAAATGTTTGATGCAACCTGGGATCACTTCACACATCTGTGAGATTCAACTGCTTTGTTGACACTGTTCCTAGCCTGGCTCATACTGGGCTGTCAGCTGGGAGGGGATGAGTGTATAGCCTGGGTGATGTTGCAACAGCTCCCCAGGGTAAGCAGCCACGGACAGCCAGGTTCAGGCTTCCGCCTGGTCAAATGCACAACAACCCCATTCCCACAGGCATAGTGGCTCTGTGTAGACCATTGTTATAAAGAATTTCATCTTATTGGACTTCCTTCATTAATTATAACGCAGGTTAAATAAATAGCCATGTTTTACCCTGTGAGTCATGCAAGTGACACAGGAATTTTGGAAAAACAATGACTTGTCTTTTGACTCCTTGAAACAATGAAACTCACCGTTGTTAGGATGAAACCGGAATACAGGAATGACCACGTGGCCTATGCCAGTGTTGTTGACCACCTCGTTTTCATAGTCCAGGATAGAGAGGCGGATGTGAACGTGCCTCTCAGACGTCTGAAACTGGATGGTGCTGACATGGTCAGCACTCACTTTCACGGAATACCTGTCAACAAAAGAGTTTATCGTTAGTTTGGAGATTTTCCTGAACTTTAACCTGGAACTACTGTTAATCAGCGAAGAACATTATGAACTAGAAATTCCTGATTATTCAATTGCTGATTCTAATTAAATGAGGCATGTTTCAACCAAACTCTGGGTTTTCCCGTTTCATTATGTTACCTGCAGATGACGTTCTTATCTCTAGGAATGTAGTAATCACGGAATTCTTGAACGGAAAAGTTGCTGAACGGAGCCTCTCGTTCCAGACAAGGAAGTGGGTCACAAGTGCCAATTAGTCGCAACCTCCATTTGGCCCCCACAAGAGGCGTGGCAGGGGTGTGGCCCTCTCCAACTACGGTGTACCCATTCTACAGGGACAAATCAGTCACATGGGTGTTAGTTTTCATCTCACACGCAACTCTATCCTGACAGTATGCATAGCCGGGGGTTTTAGCCAGGTTCTAAGTTGTGCGTTTCATGTTGAGACCTGGTTTGGCTTGTAGATGTGGGGCTCCACTCTGTCAAAGACCCTGGGAACCTCCACTCCTGTATCATTGTCTATGACATGGAGCCGAAAAGATGGGACTGGCGAGAAGACAATTGGTGCCAGCAACATGTCGTGGGGCACCAAGAACACCTCTCTGAAACAAACACCACCTCTCACACTTCACTATCACACAGAACAATGACAGATTACTGAATCGTCACTAGAATGTTATACAATCCGTGTATACACGTTAGGACAAATAAATGAGAAGAATCTTATATATATATATTATATTATTAGCGGGAAAATATTATTAATATACATTTAGGGGAAAGATTATCTTCAATTGGGGTTTTATAATAGATTAGGTTTTAGGGGTTGAGATGAATAATACGATTACAGTATTTTTTGCACTATAGGGCGCACTAGATTATAAGGTGCACTGTCAATGAACGGTCTATTTTCAATCTTTGTTCATTTATAAAGCGCACCAGACTATAAGGCGGATTAAGCGGAAAAAAAAACTGTCAGTCAGTGAAACTTTATTAAACACGTTCACAATAACTCTCAACATTTGAGTTGTAACACGTAAAAAACACACTGTAATATTATGGTGAAGCACAGTATGTATTTCTCTGCGACGCTCCTGGCTACGGTAGCCGTAATACTGCAAGCGGTGCGGCTTTGTAGTTTACCAAAGTCGTACTAAAACATTTTGATTTAGCGCTGTGAGCGCCGTTTACCACACAAAATCGCTTAGAGTTCAGTAAGCAAAACCAGAATTAATCCATATATAAGGCGCTTCGGATTATAAGGCGCACTGTAGTTTTTTTTGAAAATTAAAGGCTTTTAAAATACGGTAGTGTTTAGGGGAAATTGGATTTTTTATTGCAAATAATGTATGAAAAGGATGGTAAAATGTGCGTTTCGAGTACTTTCTACCTAAACATGAGTATCCAGCAGTTATCCAGTTCTGGTAGGGGGACAGAGTAGTCAGTGAAAGTGATTCTGGTCCATTCATCCATGTAACACGGATACAGCCCAGCCATCTTCTCATCGTTCCTGAAAATGTACCTGAACAATAAATGGAAAAGAAGATGCTGCATGAATTGTCTCAGAACTGGAGATCTTGGATCAGATCCTTATTGTTCATGACGTTGTTATTTATTGTGGTCAAAATGGTCCAACTGATCCTAAATCAGCATTCTGGACACATACGGGCCCAAGACTCCTCGGGCGAAAATCTTTTAATTGGCGAAAAGAGGACTGACAGTTCTTGTATGGCTTTGTGACCTCACTTTGCCGACTACGCTCAAAAGGTTTGTAGGATGCAATGGCAGTCTGCATTGGATGAGATCTGCTCACAGGAGTCTGTGGGTGAGTGAGAGCTACAAGGTGCAAACAGGCATCAGGAAGGAAGTTTATTGATTGCACCAAGGTGACCTGGTGACTCCAGACGGTACAGCATACATCTGGAGACTTTCACCAGGCAGAAGCTCAACCGACTGGATATAACATAAATAACGACAGAAAGAAACCAACAGAAATAGAGGTTGAACAGAAGCTGAGGCAGATCAATATGAATTACACAGAAATTCTACTAAACTCACATAATCGCCAAAGCTGGTTTCCTATAAAAAACAAATAAACTGTACTTGAACACACTACAGACCTTTGCACCTCCTGTATTTTCTTTCCAGCGTGTTGTCTCTGACCAAATGTTCTGTCATCTCTCCCAGAATTCTGCACACTCTGAGAATGCATTGTACCTGCCAGACCGCATCTGTGTGTTCTACACAGGCTCTCACTACTGGAGTCCCCCAGGACTTAGTTGTAGGCCCACTCCTCTTCATACGCCAAGTCACTCGACTCATGTCAATGCCGGATCAAGCCTTTTGGGAGCACTAAGATACATTAGATTTGAGGCCCTTTCTCCCCTAGCTGCAGGGGGTGGGTGGGTTCATTCCCCTATTTTGACCACCGACATACACTATTGAGACACATACACATTACACCTACAGGAGCTTGTATGACCTCCCATTCTAAACTCAAATGTATTAATATCAAGTTGGTCCCCTCCTTTGCAGCTTTACCAGATTCCACTCTTCTGGGAATGCTTTCTACAAGATTCTGGAGTGTGTCTGTTGGCATTTTTGCACATTCTTCCAGAAGAGCACTGGTGAGGTCAGACACCAATGTTGGGCCTGGCTCGCAATCTCTGTTCCAGTTCATTTGATAGGGTTGAGGTCAGGGCTCTGTGCAGGCCCATTTCCTTCTTTCACACCAAACTCATCCAACCATGCCTTTATGGACCTTGCTTTGTGTACTTGGGCAAGTCATGCTGGAATAGAAAAGGGCCTTCCACAAACTGTTCCCACAAAGTTGGAAGCATAGAATGTTCCAAAATGTATTGGTACGCTTGGGCATTAACATTTCCCTTCAGTGAAACTAGGCCAACCCGAGAAAAACAACCCCATTGCATTATCCCCCCTCCACCAAATTTTACAGTTGGCACAACACATTGTGCAATGCTTCTTTGGGGAAAGACCTGTTTGATCCAAGAAACCTCTATCAAGGTCTATCAAGCCTGGGTGGCTTCTGCCAATTAGTGACATCTGACACAAATACGCATATAGTACACATGCTTACAGACACACATGCTCACAGACACACATGCTCCCAGACACACACACTCACCCCGGGCGGCGGGTTATTCAGACCCGCAAGCCAATTGGACAGGAAAAAATACAACTGCAGATGGTACCAACGGGAGACGATGGAACACAACGTGGCCGGGAAAAAACGGATAACATGCCACCCTCGACCGTGTGGCTGTATAACTCAAAGGCGGACTGGGAAACCCAGAGCATGTGTGGAAAGATGGGAAATGTGTTTCCATGCCACGCAATGAACATAATGTGGCTAATGCAGTGACACAGCAGTGTACAGTAAATAGTCTGTCCGTTGTATGGAGACAGGATCGGAAAGAAAAGTGTAATACTGTGTGTGTATGCGGGCGACACTGAAATAAATGCTAAATAATTTACCTCATTAAAAACACAGCGTGTTTCTCTTCATCCGATTCCACTCGGGCCCACATCTCCTGAAGTGTCTTGGAAACACTGAGATTTTCCTTTGTGCCTAGAAAACACAGACAGAACACACGCTCCTTACAGCAGCAGACATTCATGAACGACACAAGTCATCCACTTTGAAGCTGAAGGCACCCAGACCTGGTTATAACATGACCTAGCTGAAGGTAAAACATTGAGGTAAGGTGATGGGTTAATTTTTTGTTCTAATGGTGACAGGAAGGAAGAAAGCCAGTCTGAACTCACACATTAGCTGTGATACTCATCTCCACTTATGTTACGCTAGCCTTGTACTGGAGCCATTCTTAAAATATAACATACTTCACATAGCCTGACTCTGCTATTAAGGTGTCTGTGTCTGTCAGTGTCTCTGTGCAAAAGAGAGAGAAATGTTGTAACAAAGGGAGTTCTCAACGGAGGTGTCGCTCAACCAGCACTTTGCTGTAAGAGGCCTCTTGGTAGGCCCGGCTATGTTTTTGGATTGCCCAATCATCTTGTAAATATGGCTGTATGTGAATGGCAGGAACTATGTTGGCCATTAGCTAATGGTTAACACAGACAAAGTGGCCTCCAGCCAGCCTGAGACACCCGGCTGTGGCTGCCAGTGAATAGGTCAAATGAGGGGCCGGTTCACACTTTTCCCAATGTGCTTTGTGCTCATTAGACATCAGTCATCTTTTTGCCATTCTTCAAAGGCTCTTAACATAGAGTGTAAAAATGTACCTTAACAACACTGCCAGTTTATGTTGAACTGTGAGGATTTTAAAAGAAACCATCACACAGGTCCCAAATCATATTCGTTATACAATCAGAGAAAATTCCACAAATGTTAATTAATATCAGTCTTTAAAGGGTTACAAGAATGATTCTAAGAATCTAGGGTTCTACAGAACTGCAGTCAGAGTTATACTGGCCAAATGGAGAATGTTTGGAACAGTGGTGAATCTTCTCAGGAGTGCCTGTCCTGTCTAAATTTCTCCAAGAGCAAGGCAAAAACATCATCCAGAACATCACAAAGAACCATAGAAAAAACATTGAGGGATGCACAGGCATTGCTTCAGCTAAGACCGGTGTTCATGACTCCACCATCAGAAAAACACTGAGCAAGAATGATTCATGGTAGAGCAGAAAGACTCAAAACACTGTTCAGTCAGAAGAACCTGAATGCTTGTCTCAAATTTGACAAAACACAATGAATGATTCACAAGAGTTCTGGAACAGAAGTGGAAACTTTTAGGTCACATGTGCTCTGTTATGTCTGGTGAAAACCAAACCCTGCATTCCACTGTAAGATCCTCATACCGACAATCAAGCATGGTGGTGGCATTGTCATGGTCTGAGGATGATTTGCTGCATCAGAACCAAGACAACTCATTGTCATTAGAGGAACCGTTAATTCTTCTTCATAACTAAAAGACAATGATATCAGGCCGTCAGTCTGTGGGCTCAATCAAATGCACAGCTGGGTTATGTCACTGCAATGACCAAGACAATGATCCCAAACCCACAAGTGAACATCAAAATAGTCAAAGAACAAGGAATATTACATTTTAAAATCAATATCCAGACCTAAACCCTGTTTAGTTGTTATAACAGGACTTGAAACCACAGGTAGTTCATGTTCCAAAACGCACACAAATGTTTGAGTTAACGCAATTCCACATGGATAAGTGCTCTGAGAGACTGATTGATGCTTGGCTCTAGTCATTGCTGCTAAATGTGGCATAACCAATTTATGTCTAAGCATTGGTTACTTTTTCCACAAAGGAGCATTGGGCCTTGCATAACTTTTGTTAGAAAGGAAATAACTATCAAAATGTTTGTTGACTCAGGTTCTGTATTATATTTTGGTTAAATATCTGATAGTATTCCGTGCCACAAATGTGCAAAAAAAACGAACAAAAACAATAGAGCAAGTACTTTGTGCCGACACTATACTATCAAGGTAATGGATTGGTGAGGTGCTACTGAAACAAGTACTGTATGTTTCTTAAACGGCTGTGGGATGGAATATGTGGCGTGGGCGGTCATAAGGACAGATCTCTGGCTGTGATATGGGAAGGGGAGTTTGGGGAGGGCTGGAATCCCACTTCTCATGTCCAAGCTGCTGGCCTCAACACTGGGTTGACAGGCTGGACAGGACAGAGTGACCCCCAAGCCCTGGCAATAAATAGTCTTTCCAAAACGCCCTCCCTCCTCCTCTCCCTCCATGCCATCTGCCCCCTGCAACGCTCTCCCTCTATTTGTAAAGCCGTCAAAATAGAACGGTTTGGATGTTCGGGGGTGTGCAGGTAGGTGGGTCAAAATGTGTGTGTGTGTTTACAGAAATGTGGGACCTTATTAGTGTGTGTGAGGGTCCACATCCCCTCACCTGTCAGAGTGTATTAATGAGGCAGCCCCAAAAATGTACTATTTGCTTGGGCCATTTGCTTTTACAAAACAGTATTACACAAGCAAGTTATAATAATACTAACAATACAAAGGTAAATCACAACAAAAAATATTTTTTCACCGCATCCAAACGCTTAATGTAACTGCCAGCCAATGTGGGTGGTAAGAAAATAGATTTTACCAGCTGAAGCCAAGATTGAACAATATTTTGATAGTGTCCATTTGTTACCCTGCACACAAATTATTAACAAATGAATTCCCCTTATATTCAAAGAAACCAACCCAAACACACACACACACACACCCCTGGTAGACGGTCCCCTTGTCTCGTCGGGGCAGAGCGAGGAAACCTTGGCGAGGGCCTGGATAGCAAAAAGCTCCTCCTCTGACAGTTTCCTGTCCAGAGCCACAGACAACATGTGATACACTGCCTCATTAAGCACCTGCAGACACAGGAAGACAGAAGAGGAGTGGTCAGAGTGTGTGTGTGTGTGGTGTGTATCCCCAGTATGTGTGTCCTACCCTCTGGTGGTCTTGAAGCCCTCCCACAGTGCTTAGCTGTGGGGGGATGTGGGCGTCCTCTAGGGCCCTCTGGGCTGCTGGGAGCTCCAATTCGTCTGAGAATGAACCGACCTCTCTTCCCAGGGCCCTCAGAATGGACAGGGCCTGGTCGCAGAAACGCAGACTGTCCTGGGGGGGGTGGGGGAGAAGGAGAACTTGGGGACTGTCATCAGTTAAAATTCTCCTCCTCTCAGTATCCTCCCTGAGTGTATTCACCACTTGAGGGAACACTTAGCCTGTGGTAAAAGAAACTGCCACAAAACTGTACTGTCACAAGTTTCTTCCTTCTGACATTGCAGACCGTATGCGCTAATTTCCTGCATTTCAACGCAGTTAGAGAGAAGTGTTGTTGTTGTGAATTTCAAACAATCGTACACGTTTCTATTTGAATTACCGTGTAAATGCATCGGAATGAGAATGACTAACCAAATCAGTGGGGGTCCCCTGGAGGTCACGGCCCCTGAACATGTACGCACACTCAATATTAAGATTGCCTTAAGATGTAGATAAAAGTTTATCAACGTTGTAGACTAAACACTTTGGCAAATTCCATGTGCCGTCATAACCTAACCCCCAACAACATTTCTTCTCCTTTCCTCTCCTCCTTCGAGCTGTCAAGAGAGAGTTAAAGCCAGACAATCCGGGTGACCGCAGTGTCGTCCAACTAACCTTAGCAAGGTGGGGCATAACGGTCTCCTCGTCACCAAAGACGAAAGGCGCCATGCTGAGCAAGTGAACATGGTAGCCCAGGGGTGCCCTCGTGTGGACACAAAGGACATGACGCCTAGAGGAGGAGAGAGGGTGGGGAGAGGGAAAGAAAGGGGCCAAGAGAAGGAGAAGGGACAGAGTGAGGCCTGAAACTGGGACTGAGTAAGGCCTGTAACCGGGACAGAGTGAAGCCTGGAACTGGGACGGAGTAAGGCCTGGAATTGGGACAAATTGAGGCCAGGAACTAGGACTAAGTAAGACCTGGAACTGGGACAGAGTGTGGCCTGGAACTAAAACTGAGTAAGGCCTGGAACTGAGACAAAGTGAGGCCTGGAACTAGGACAAAGTAAGGCCTGGAACTAGGACAGATTAAGGCCTGGAACTAGGACAGAGTAAGGCCTGGAACTAGGACAGAGTAAGGCCTGGAACTGGGACAAAGTGAGGCCTGGAACTAGGACAGAGTAAGGCCTGGAACAAGGACAGAGTAAGGCCTGGAACTAGGACTGGGTAAGGCCTGGAACTAAAACTGAGTAAAGCCTGAAACTAGGAATGAGTAAGGCCTGGAACTGGGACAGAGTGAGGCCTGGAACTAGGACAGAATAAGGCCTGGAACTAGGACATAGTAAGGCATGGAACTAGGACAGAGTAAGGCCTGGAACTGGGACAAAGTGAGGCCTGGTACTAGGACAGAGTAAGACCTGGAACTAGAACTGAGTCAGGCCTGGAACTGGGACAGAGTAAGGTCAGGAACTAGAACTAAGTCAGGCCTTGAACTGGGACAGAGTATGGTCAGGAACTAGGACTGAGTAAGGCCTGGAACTGGGATAGACTAAGGCATAGAACTGGGACAGAGTAAGGTCAGGAACTAGAACTGAGTCAGGCCTTGAACTGGGACAGAGTATGGTCAGGAACTAGGGCTGAGTAAGGCCTGGAACTGGGACAGAGTAAGGCATAGAACTGGGACAGAGTAAGGTCAGGAACTAGAACTGAGTCAGGCCTGGAACTGGGACAGAGTAAGGCCTGGAACTGGGACAGAGTAAGGCATAGAACTGGGACAGAGTAAGGTCAGGAACTAGAACTGAGTCAGGCCTGGAACTGGGACAGAGTGAGACCTGGAACTAGGACTGAGTAAGGCCTGGAACTGGGACAGAGTAAGGTCAGGAACTAGGACTGAGTAAGGCCTGGAACTGGGACCGAGTAAGGCATAGAACTGGGACAGAATAAGGTCAGGAACTAGAACTGAGTCAGGCCTGGAACTGACTAAAGAGACCTCAAGGCTTTGTCATTCCAGCATCATCATTTCTAAACTGTCTGCCTCAGTCCATGATTAGAAAATACATGATATAAATATGTTGAGCGTGTTGTGTGTGTAACAAAGAGAGACAAAGGGGGAGAGAAAAAGACGAACCAAAATACCCAAGAGAGAGTAGTTGAGATTGAGTTCATTACCATTAGGCAGAATCAGCATTGTCATCCCCCACACACACTTCAGTTGCGGAAGCTGAGGGACACACGTGTGGCATTCCGTTTTGAAGTTACACCTCGGCACAGTGGCAATTTCCACTTTGCGTCCCTCCGCTTGACCCCAGAAACTAGGCCCCCTACTTCTAGGCCAACTAGGAGCCAATAATAGAGACTAAAACATAATTTGTTTCTTAGAGAGCATCGGCGTGTCAGAGCAGCTGGGTAAGATATCTCCACGGAACAAGGTTTCACCATTGTGTCTCCTATATTGTAGCAGGCTGAACACGTTTTGGTTAAGCAAGCAGTGCATAACGAAGCACAACGGCTCGGCAAGTTATGCAAGTCTTCATCGTCAACCTGCTGCGGAATTGTTGCAACAAAGCAAGGCCATAATTATGAATTGGACATCCAAACTTTGTGAGCAAAGGAAAATGTGTAAAGATTATATCAATATCTAAACATGTGACGGCTTCAGAGTATTAGGGACCTGGTGGTCGGGGGGTTGTACTCCACGGTGATTTAGGGCCAGGGAGGGCCGGGACTTACCCAGGGGAGAGTGTTAGCTGACTAGCCTTGCAGGCGGTAGTCTTGATTTGAAAGACAGGGAGCTCACAGCAGACACTCTTCCAGGAGTAAGGCTTCGCTATGAGGGCCCCAGACCTGAACAGAGGACTCTCATTTTCTATATGGAGAAAGGAGAGATATTAACACAGGTGTTCATTTGTTATAGTGGTAACTTTTAGTCTCACCCAGTAACAGACAGATGACAAATTAAAGGATAAAACAATATAAAGTGCCTCAGTAAGGTGTTGGGCCAACACAAGCCACCAGAACAGCTTCAATGCACCTTGGCATTGATTCTACGAGTCTCTGGAACTCTACTGGAGGGATGAAACACTATTATTTTAAAATATATTTCCTCATTTGGTGATTTGATGATGATGGTGATAAGCGCTGTCTAACCCCAGAGGTGTTCCATTGTGTGGAGATATGGTGACTGCATAGGCAATAACATGTTATTCCCATTATTTTTAGCGCATCCATACCACAATAACGAACTTCTAATAATCTGGATGTTTCAAAGACACTTGACTAATAATTATGATCCTCCACTCAATTCTTACATTTTATTCATTCATTTGTCATCCATCTGCAGTTGCGATTATGAAGACTTGTGGTCTGTGTGTGAGGGTGTGTGTCAAGCTCTTACTCTGGTCCTCCGTCTCTCCGCAGTGCACCAGAGCAGAAAAGCTGATGAGGATGTGGGAAGGCTGCAGGCTGTCCACCAACAGGTAGTGAGAGTCCCACTCAAGTGGAGACTGGGCAGGCCGACAGACATACCAGGCACACGGACATACCAGGCACACGGACATACCAGGCACACGGACATACCAGGCACACAGACATACCACGCACACGGACATACCAGGCACACAGACATACCAGGCACACGGACATACCAGGCACATGGACATACCAGGCACACGGACATACCAGGCACACAGACATACCAGGCACACGGACATACCAGGCACATGGACATACCAGGCACACGGACATACCAGGCACACAGACATACCAGGCACACGGACATACCAGACACATACATTCCAAACAGACATACCAGACACATACAAATCAGACAGACGGATAGACCAGACAAGACATACACACCAAACAGACATATCAGACACACGGATAGACCAGACAGACATACATACCAAACAGACATACCAAACACACAGATATACCAGACACACATACACATCAAACAGACATATCAGACACACGGATACACCAGACAAACATACACACCAAGCAGACATATCAGCCACACGGATATACCAGACAGACATACATACCAAACAGACATATCAGACACATAAACCAAGAATACAACAGAGTCAGACCACATCAGCATGTAGGGGAGCACAAAGAAAACTGATAAAAGAGTGAAAAGGACAACTAAATGGGGAAGGAAATAGGGAAAAATAAAGAATAGTGTGAGAGAGGCAGAGACACAGAGACGAGAGAGAAACAGAGGAACAATGAGGACCCTGCATAGAGAGAGACAGAGGAACAATAAGGACTCTGCATAAAGAGAAACAGAGGAACAATAAGGAACCTGCATAAAGAGACACAGAGGAACAATAAGGACCCTGCATAGAGAGAAACAGAGGAAAAATAAGGACCCTGCATAGAGAGAAATAGAGGGAGATGAGCAAGTAACAGAAAAAAGACAAGATGTGCCCCTGATGACAGAAGACAAGTCCTCTTCATTGCCTCAAGTATCCACACACTCATAGGCCACTAGAGACAGTGAACATGAATACGAGTATACATTAAGTTCCACATCCCACGTTTCCCAGATGCTACGCTGATTAGCTATGAAAACAGTTGTGGAAGAGACAGGTGCTCACGGCAAGCGAGGGACATTAGGGAACACACATTTGGTTTGGAAAAAGAGGCAACATTAAACAGTTGAAGGCAATACAAACCAAACTGTGCCTTCAGAGCCAGGGAGTACAGCGGAATACAGACCACCAAAACATCTGTGGCATAAGTAACACGCCTGCTGAATGAGCAGTGCAAGACCAAGACACTGCACTTTTGCTCTACCATATCTGCCAACAGAGGTGTTTATTATACCTGAATGTGGTCATCACCACAAACAGCACCAGCTGCAGAGCGAGTTGAGCCCCGAGGGCAGTTCACAGCCGGGGCCCCTGTGGACAAGGCTGTGTCCTGGGGATGACAAATGAAGACGTGCAAGTCCATTTATGAACACCGCTGAGCAGTTATTACTCCATGCAATATATGGATCTGAATCACCTTTAATTGCACCTTCAAAGTACATGTACACACACCTAAAGTTGTAAATGGTGTAAAGGTCGTACTACAGGGAAAGAATACACAACACTCCACATATAATTATTCTTGTTTTTTGATAAAGTAGAAAAAGTTATAGAATTTTTTTATAAATTCATAAAAAACACAAAACTGAAAATTATGATTTGCTTAACAATTCAACCCTTTGCTATTACAAAACTGAATGAGCTGTGGTGCAACAAACTATCTGAGCTATATTCCATCCACATTCACTTAACAAATTTCACACACAAAAAACATTGAAACCATTTACGCAATTAAAATAAACAGAATGTCATTATGTGGAAAAAGTAACTAATCCCTAACTTCACCATCACATAAAACAATATAAAATGTCATCTGGTCCACCAAAACAGCTACAAGTTATTAGAAAATCTTTTGAGGGGTACTTGGGAGGGTACAGGGTCTATAAAGATTGGCAACTTGGTCTGGTTTGGTCTCAACCATATGGGTATATATAGTTGTTGTCCTGCCATTTGTATTCCTCTGGCCAGGTCATCAATGTAAATAAGATGGTCTTCAGTATATGAATGGTCAAGGAACTAAAATCCTATCAAATAAAGGAGAAATGAGAAATGATTGAAAAACATATTGAGCCCTCTTTGGGAATATGTTTACCTTGAAATGGCATTTCTGGAAATGGTGTAGATACGTGTTTGGCATGTGAAAGATCAGAAGTGTCCTGAAAATAGAAAAGAGTGAGGGACATGAACTTTTCAGACTGTGAGACAGACAGAGGCAGTACTGCATTGACTCGATTCTTACTGGAAGCATGTGGAAAGGTCATCCAGGTCCACCCAGGTCATCTCAGACACACAGGCATCCGGAGACTTCCGCAAGGCTCGGCTGGGCTCCTTAGTCAATTTAGAACATCCTGACGATAGGCCTGAACCCGACTCACTCCTGTCCGGACCTGTGTAGAGGTAACACACTGGACTGTCAATGAAAAGACAGGAAGACCCTTAAAATGGCGCCGATCAGTAAGTGAGCTACATAACAGATATACTTGAGGTTTATGATCATTTGAAGCCAAGGTGATTCATCAAAAATGACAAATTACCATGTGGTTCGGTATTGCAAGATTAAATCATTTATCAACTTCAGTTAAACAACAACACTAAAGGAAAACATTAGATTGAGTAGGATATATTCAAATAGCAGTGTTTTTCTTGTTACTTATAAATAGTGGGCTGTGTGGGGTGCAGGGCCTTATATTACCATTATATTACCATATGTGCAGGAGACTTAGGTCAACGTTGCTGACGCCTACATAATGCCTCCATGAACAAATAGAATTCATCATCTAACTGTGAAGTTCTGCTTAAAGATGATTATGCTGATGGAGCTTAAAACCAATAGGTAAAGCACTGGGCTGAGCCACGGTCGTCTCGTTGCTTTAGCCACAGGTGTTACTAAGCAACTAAATGAGGGGCAGCGTGAGGTTGGATTGGCCGGATGTCACGAGGCATAGTTCCGGAGCCATTTTTAAAGATTTACAGCAGAGAAATGAAGGCGGGGTTGACATCCAATAGTTCTGCAGTATGATGTTTTCATTGGCCAGGGACAGTAGGCAGAAAGGAGCTGGTGCTCACCATTGGATGGGTTGTTATCCTTCTTTTCTGCAGAAACCTAAAGGGGTGATGGGGGGGATCACCAACATTGGGGGACAGTAACAACAGATATAAACATGGGGAGAGAAAGACAGAAAGAAAGGGAAAAGCATGTCTCAGTGAAGAAGTAGTGATTCTATACACATATATACATATAAATTAGGGCTGAGAATTGATTAAAAAAAAAGAATTAATCGCACAATTAGCTGTGATTAATTGCGATTAAAGAATAATTTTACTAGTGGTTGAATCACAATAATAAAGCAATTAACACAATGAAGTATATTTTAAATAGAACATACTATGAAATCTTGTGAACTGTAAACAAAACTACAGAGTAGTCATTCCCATCAAGTAAATGCAACAA
This sequence comes from Novumbra hubbsi, assembly GCA_016801125.1. Lineage (NCBI taxonomy): Eukaryota > Metazoa > Chordata > Actinopteri > Esociformes > Umbridae > Novumbra > Novumbra hubbsi. Next base: position 9,583 of record JACXGK010004298.1, on the reverse strand, counting down.
CATTATAAACAACAAAGCTTTAAAGGCCAAGTCACAATGTCTCCCCTAAACCCTAAGCCCTGAACCCTCACAGACTTAATTGACGTCACCTGGTAAGTGATGGAGTGCAAGAGGCTGCAAGGGCTCAAAATGCTATAAATAGGATTGGGACAGCATTATGGTAATGTTGTTGGATCAAATCTGATAATAATAATAGTTGGAATTTACAAACTACACACAGTTTTGGCTACATGAATCATCAGTGAACTTTGTGTTTATACTTACATGCTAACTTTTTTTCCTGAACATGGTGTGAAGTCAGAAATGTTAAGATTGAACATGAAAATGTATTCATTGAGTTAAGCAGTTTTGAATAAATTTTTTCATAGAATTTTGTTTTTGCATACAGTTAAATATTTGTCGTTAACCTTGACGTTCAATTACGTTTTTATTTTCTTACGTTCAAAACATTTGAGCTCAATTTGCTCAATTCCATATAGGGTTACAGCAGTAAGTGGTTAAAACCGTGGCTATAGCGTTTGTAATTAACGCAAAAAAGTTGCTGCATTAATTGCGTTAAATTATTTTAATGCGTTAAACGTTTCTAATTAATTGCAGAGAATAACGTGTTAACTCCCCCAGCCCTAATATATATGTATATTTGATGAGAGTATAAATTAAATTCTCCCATCCCATTTCCACATTAGAGAGGGGGAAATAGAGTGAAATACACCAAGACATCTCAAAGGAAACACAAGACAGATATTCCCTAAAGAGACGTTCCATAACATATGCATACGTTCTGAAAGTAGTGCTCTAGAAACAGGTCCCTAAAAAATGCATACCAAGTAAGATTGGTGGAAATCTGTTCAGCATGTAATTGCTGACTCTCTTTCTCTCTAGCTGCTAGCTGTCACTCATATTGTGATGGGCTAGCTTACTGTGAAGACCTCAACGTGCTAAGTGGATGGCCCATGTGGGCCAAGCTAGCAGCCGGTCCTGTGGGTTATTTCCCTGACTTGGGAAAATGCTGTAGCATGCTTCCAGGACATTTTGTGGACTACATGAACTAGACATTGACAAATCATGTTCCAAATGGGAGGTTTGAGCTTTAATGTCTTTTGACCAGTCAGATCAGCAATTTATTTAAAAAAGGAAGAAAGCACTGGTAAGCCCAACAGTGAAGTACAAAGTCAATAATATTATAGAAAATGTAATGTACGAACTTTGTAAAAGAAAAATCATAAAGGCAAACACCTCTTTATTTCCAGCTGCATGATGTCCCAGTCGTTGTGGTTTTCCAGGTTCAGGGGAGAGTAAAATGAGTAAAACAACACGTGACCTTTGATGACAAAGCACTTCTTCACATGCCGCCCGGATGTGATCTTCCACACACATGTTGTGCAGTGAGCACATTTTGCGGTGGACAGACACGACAGAGCTTGCAGAAACCGAGCACAAGGAGTCACTAAAGCGAGACACATGAAGGCAGAACTGTCCGACACCCCATGTGTCCAGCACTGACCGGGCAGTGCCGTAAGGGCAACCGCATTTGTGGAGCTCACAGGTAAATGCAGTAATTTGGACCACAGCCAATTAGCATCTGGTCATAAGCGGTGATAAGGGTTCTATTTGACACACAAACAGGGTGTATGACATCCAGTCCTCCCAAAGACCCTTTTACACTATCCCCATAACAACAGCTAGACAGGATTACATCACTGTGCAAACCGACTCTGATGCCATGGTAACAAAGGCAGAATACTGACCGTACTTAACTTCTCCTTCTGCTAGCAATTAGACTGCTATAAAGGAATTCAAAAGACGGCATGGCTGGAGTTTTTCCAACCTTTCCAGTTAAGTGGAAAAGGACAATGATGCTTGGGTTCGGTGCGACGTCACACTACAACATGCTGAGAGTGTGTGTAAGTGTATCTGTGTGTGCGGGGGGTGCCCACTCATTTACAAAAATAATGAGAGCTTAGTGGTATGTGCAGCTGCGTCATTGCGATCAGGAGTTGAAATCCTGATGAGCTGGATACTACAAGTCTCCCACAGGGCGATGCAAATTTGCTCACCACCGTCCAAGATTTGTGGGGTGGTTGATGGACAAGAATGCTGTCCGCACAATAGCAGTTAGAATCTGTTAACACAGACACAACCTTGAAAAGTCAGCACGTGTGAGATTAACCTTGGCAGAGTGGGCATCAGATGGACCAGTCTCAATCAATTCCCAAGAGCCTGCTAGCATTTGCAGTGATAAGTCAAGTCCATTGGGGGAGCAAACCAAAAGAAGAGCTAAGCTCCACTGGTTAAAAGCACTGCCAAAATACAGAGGACAGAATTTTTGCTGAAAGATAAGAGGGCTGAATTCGAACCCATGATGCAGCAGGACATTTGCAATGGAGGCAGCGGTTTAGACCACATGACCGCCTACAGGCTTTGTGATGGGGGAGGAGACACAGCAGACCTGCTGCTCTTTAGCTGATGGGCAAACTGGCAAGCGGGTCAAATCCACCCACCAGCCTTTGGTTCTGTTTATTTTGTGGCTGGGATCGGTAGTGCCTAATTTGCTCATTGCTTATGGGGATTGCTATTAATAATGTTACAGTGATGTTATAGTTGGTTATATCGTATACACGATCACGTGATGGCAATGAGGTACACCAGAAAAGCAGAACCTAATGCCAGGACAGTGCTATGTATAAGTGGCCCAAATTTGCCCTACAATAGAAAAGGAAAATGTTTGATGAAGCATTTTATTACTATGACTAACCAGCTAAATGTGTTGGTGCACAAGAAAAAAAAAAATCATACTCACACAACCAATCCTCATAGGAAGGCCATGATTCTCATGTTCCTGGCACAACTTGTGTTCAAGTTTTAATTTTTAACAGAGTGTTAACACAGTTATGCTGTGTAAATTGGGTATAGAAAGTTTTTACATCTTATTTTGACTTGGAAATGTGTGGGTAACTGCATGAAAAACAAGCCAGACAAAACTTGATTTAATGTTTTTTCATTGCAGGCTGAAAGGCAAAAAAGGTGAACATTTCGAATGGGATTGGGGACTAAATTCCAACAGAATTTCACAAATTTACTTTTTTTCAACTAAGCTGCTACATCTGGTGCACATGAACTGCTGCAGTGTGGGTTTAAGTCTGACCTACAGCTTTTTCATCCAAAATACTTTTGTTATTTCTTGCTATTATTTCCTAACCACAGGTTTGCCAGGCAAAGGTTGGTGAGGTTGGTGCCTACAATAAGAGAACTTCAGAGTTTCTCTGCAGAAAGAGAGAACCAACCTGAAGGCCTAATTGTGAAGGGCTGCGACTGGCAAAAATAAGATACTGTGCATCATTAGCAAGACCATTTCTAAAGTGAAGCGTGGTGTTGGGAGCATCATGCTATTGGGGTACTTCTCAGTGGCAGTAACTAAGACTCTGGTCAGGAATGAGGGACGGCTGAACTCAGCAAAATACAGATCTCTATGCAAAAAGACCTGATCCAGGACTGATCCAGAGTGAACAGGACTGATCCAGAGTGCACAGGACTGGGTCCAAGATGAACTTCTAAGCACAACAATGACTTGAAGCACACATAGCCGAAATCCAGACGTATAGCGTCTTTGGGGAACTGATCACAGTTCACCAATACCCCCAGAAGACTCAAAGCTGTGATCACTGCTAATAGGGAAGACATTCACGTTTGTTTTTCTAAAAAGCTATTTTAGTTTAGTAATTATGAGTTATCGTGAGTAAATTGATGGCACCATTTTTTTTATCAAATATGCAGAGAGTCTGAATACATTCCCAAGGGCATTGTATCTTTAAAACATAATGTATGTTTCGTTACAAGTTAGATGGGTCTTGATATTGAAGAACAACAGAACATCTGTTATGGATTCTCTCTCAGAAAGTCACGCTCTATCTAAACCTGTGAGGGTGTAATTAGCCATTGGGCTTGAGGGTTGTCATGATAGTGGCCTCTGTGTTGTCAAATGAATGCAATGTTCTAGGCACGCCTTACTTGTATAGATTAATGAGAACAACCATTTTATAGCGAGATGATAATGGAACAAAACTGAGACAGCATTGCTCCAGTTTTCTATTAACAATTACATTTATCTCTCTGTTGACTTGACCTGGTATGCTATTATTATTTCACCACTATGCAAAACTGATAATAACACTGTTTTGTTTTTGATAAGAAGAGTTCATAAAGCTGGTGTTCCTAAGCAACATATTCACAGCATTTCTGACAGGTGAACATGTTTTGTCTTGGCTAGTGCATACATTTTATTTTTTTAAATGCATCTGGACACAGTGAAAATGTTTCATTCACTTGGCTGCCAGTTTCTGATGAGTTGGAGAAATTCAGCATTGCTGTATTAGCATGAGAAATCTTAATGAGGACAAGTAGATACTATTCTGTTGTTTGTGAGGGAAGGGAAGAACAGCCCATCAGTCCTCATAGACTTGCCTTCTACAGGGTCATCACCAGACTGCATCCACATGACATACCGTCCTCTGAACACCCCTCTCCCCCAGGTACTAAACGCCTTCTTCTTATTTGGCGCTAAAGAAAATATGACTTGTTTGTTCTTTGCTCCACGCCTTGAGATTGTTTGAAAAGCAATATAGTAGTACACAGTTTGATTATTATATTTATAATTCCGTAGTTCTGCTGATTCACACTGCAGTGAGATTAGAGTTAAGAACTACATTCAAAGGAGTCTAACTTGAAGGTTCTCTATGCCCAGTCGTCCTGAGCATTAGTTAGTCACGCAATTGTAATTTTACTGAGGGTGGAATATACATTTCCTTCACTCTGACCTTGGGCTTAGCTGCTTACACAGAAACAATACTTCAATGAGTAAAATGCAAATCAATGTAAACTCTTTTTTAAATGTGTTTTTCTGGATTTTGTTGTTGTTAGTTTGTCTCACACTGTTCAAATAAACCTACCATTATAATTATAGACTAAATTTTTTTTTGGCAGTAGGCAAACATACAAAATCAGCAGGCATCAGATAATGTTTTCCTCAACTGTAGAAACAGCTAGTCTCAGTCGTAACCCAGTATGCTCCTTGGAAGAAAATAATTAGGCCTATTCAGGAACATTTTTTAATTTTGTAAGCGGTCAAGAAAGCTTCTAAATGTATATATAGATATAAGTATAAATATACATACACATGTTTTATACATTGCATTAGTGGGTTAAATTTAGACCAGATCATTCTTTTAGCAAAAAAAAAGAAATCTCACTCTGAACTCCGCGACTAATCCAAAACCACCCATGACCACCCTAATTAGGGTTGTGACCCACCAGCTGAGAACCACTACTTAATGCTCCAAATAATGTATGGTCCTAAACACAAAGAAACCCGCACACACTGAAAACCCCTGCCCATATAGTGCTAGCCCTTCTATAACTGGCTATGGTTACGCAAGAGGAGGATTATTATTAATTCTCTCTTTCTGTGGTAGCAACAGATGAGTGAAGTGTAATGAAACCCCTAGGAAGCATAGACACTGACGGCTTTCCATCTAATTGAGCTGCTTTTTATATCGCCAGAGCACACAACCTCTGCCTGTATGTAATGTGCCCCTATCACCAGTTTTAGTTCCACCCTCTCTCTCCCCAACTCTCTGTCTCTTTCCATCCATCTTTTTTTACTCTTCTGTACAAATCCCCCCCTGGTCATCGATGGCCTGGGAGACAGCAGAAGTGACATTGGGACGAGGGGACATGAGTCTCGCATTGTCGGTATGACTGAACGTTGCCCTGACGGATACTAAACAGACTAGCAGAATGAGAGGAGGGGAGAGAATGAGGGTCTGAGGGAACATCTCTGAGGGGGTATGAGGGGGCGGGGCATGTACAGATCCAATACTTATATGAAATAAAAAAACGTCGTGCACTTTCAATAACTCAAACCTACTTTCCTAAGCTTAACCATACTCGCCTAACCTGCTACGTTAATTATACTACTCTGTAAGAAACATCCCCCACAGACATGAACCGTTCTACCTCAGCTGTGTCCACTTCGTCCAGTGAGTTGATGTTGTGGCGTGTTAGGCCAGTCTCCGGGGCCTCTCCGATCTCACTCTCCTCTGTCTCAACGAAGGACGCCAAAGTGAAGCTGCCTGAATGCTTCCTGTGACTGCTCTGGTGGCACTCCCTGGGAACACACGTCACATACATCACAACAGTCCAACACACGCCCCATGCAAATCAAAATACCATCTGGGAACATGCAAACATGCCGTGTGAAACACGCGACGCAGAGACACAGACACCTTACATGTTTCATACACACATGGTGGACACACATCATACACATCAATGGCAGAATGAGAGCCACGGTCCTTCACACTACGCACGAGTAAAAAAAAAAGTGTTTGTGGGCTAGCTGATGATCATACGAGTGATTAAAAGGTGGGAAAACAATTAGAGTTCTGATAACCTTTTTATGTTATTAATTAAACAACATGCAGGTTCCATTGGGCAACCAAGACAGTTTATTTATTTATTTTATGTTACACAAATTTTGGACAATATTATATAGTCATAAAGGAAAAAAACAGGCTAGGTTGTTTGTCCCAATACCAGTCAAACATCTTTGGGCCATGTTGATGGACAATGTGGGATGCTATGACCAGAAACATATATGCAGATGAATACATGTTCACCTTTCCCCATAGTGAGCATTGCACTATATTAGGTTTTGTTAGCTATGAAGTATTCCACTTTACACGTTCCTATACAAAATGGTACATACTTCAAAACGACAGACTACAACACGTGTTTCACCCAATATGTCTAAATCAACAGAAACGAGAATCTGTAATGGACAGAGTTAGCTAAGTTCAGTTGGCTTAGTCCTTTGTTAAGGTTTCAAAAACATTGTAGTGTTCATGTTGCAAGGCCAATGTACATGTGCACACCACAAAATTGGCATTCCCTAACAAAAATAGTTAAAACTGTCTGTGTTACACTAACATTATATCTTTATTTCTTTCTGTTTTCTCCCTGTATTCTGTTTGTTTCTGTTCCTTGTTCATTCTTGTAAAGTGTCTTTGGGTCCCTGAAAAGCGCTATATGCATTTTTATTAATAACCCCAAAAAGGGGGAGCAAAGAAAGTAGATTTCGATATTTGGCATTAAATATATTTATACATGAGGTTACATCTAGTAGAAATGGAATATGTTCATATACAGGAAAAGGTACAATTCCAAGAAAATCGTAAAATGTGGTCAATGTTGCAGCAGCTCGGTCCGTTGTCCAGCTGTGTACTGGCAGTAAGTTAACACAGATAAACACCCAGTACTTAGCTGGCCATCTCCCAAATACAAAAACAAAGATATGTCCCATGAGCTAGCTAGCTACCTATCTCCCACATAAAAGACGAAATAGCTGTCAAAATATCTTCAGCTTTATGTAGTATATTCTTAGTCTAGCACACTAACAACACAATGGAACGCACAAGGCTCGGAGGGAGCAGTGAGGATGTTATACAACTACAGACCAGGAAGTGTAATTATATTAAGTTGTAAAAATATAAGTTTACTCCAAAATGTAACATAGATATAAATGAATAACTGAAAATAAATGAATTTCATTTATAAGCTATTACAGTTTGTTTAACAATCACATGGGTGCACCCCTCTTATTTTCTCGCCATTGAACATCTTGAAATAAATTAAAATATGCAAGTACAACTTTCTGATTACAACACACAGGTGGGGGTGATCAGATCCCACACACACACACACACACACAATGAACAGAATAAAATGTTCCAAAGCACTAGGTTTCCTTAACCGGGTCCTTGTCCGAAGAAACATCTAGATAGTCTTCATGGGTAGGCTTGCCATCAAACGTGTCAATCCCAATATAAAGACCTGACTTGTGCATAGGATGAACAGGCACACACTTATATTCGATTCATGGATTAACTACCTAACAGCAGAAAATACGTAGGAAATATTACATTTGTTGCGTACTACAACAATTGTATGTTTATGGTATCCGTTGTGCCCCTGGGTAGGGGGTTCCAGTGACATCCAGGCTGTGGAGGAGTGGTTCAGGAAGTCTGATGAGGTCTGGTCCACTGCCCACGTCCGCCTGCAGAAGGCGGTGCAAAATCATAAGGAGCAGGTGAATCAGCGGCGGGGCAACACCCCAGAGTTCCACCCAGGGGACAAGGTGTGGTTGTCCACAAGGGACCTCCTCCTCTGTCTGCCCTGTCGTAAGCTGTCTCCCCGGTATGTGGGGCCATTCAGAGTCCTCCGGAAGGTGAAGAACGTTGCCTACACACTGCACATGACAGCCCCATACACTACATCTCCCCATAGTTCCACGTCTCTATTCTCAGGCCCGTGGTTCCTGGTCTGTTGGGGGATCTGATCCTGGGTGGGTTACGGTCCGGGCGGTGTTCCCTGTTGGGAGATCTGATCCTGGGTGGGTTATGGTCCGGGCGGTGTTCCCTGTTGGGGGATCTGATCCTGCGTGGGTTACGGTCTGGGCGGTGTTCCCTTTTGGGGGTTCTGATCCTGGGTGGGTTACGGTCCGGGCGGCTTTCCCTGTTGGGGGATCTGATCCTGGGTGGGTTACGGTCTGGGCGGTGTTCCCTGTTTGGGGATCTGATCCTCGGTGGGTTACGGTCCGGGCGGTGTTTCAGTAAAACACAAATTATTCTCACCTCGTTTTATGTGTAGCAATCAATATTGCAACCAAAATTTAATCCCCAGTTATATTGAGAAACAAGGGTGTTTGGCCAAGCGAGTTTTGACAAATAACAGTACTTTTTTGCCATGTTAGCTTGTTCATTGAACAGTAAGTGGGACTTGAATAGATCAGTTTTTTTATGAAATATTTATTTCCTACTTTGTGTTTTTGAAATATTTTAATCAGTTATAGCAAAAGACAAAGGGGGAACTTTAGCTAGTCAGATGAAAGTCTGAATTAAACAATGTATTTAATGATTACTTTAAAAGATTATGCTGTGTTTTTTATAATAAGTGTATGCATTACTTTCTGAAGCAGAAAGGAGACAGTCTTGGAAATGAGAGACCGAATTGTACAGAGGAGAAAGCCAGCAGGGGACATGGAAATAAGAGAGAATAGACCAGAGTGTCATGGAGAAGAGAGGAGACATGACATGAGAAAAACATGGATACAATAGAATAGAAGAGAGAAAGAAAGAAAGAGATGGAGAGGATGGAATAATAAGAGGAGAAAATAGATGGAGAGTAGGAAATAGGAAGAAAGGTGAGATGAAGAAAGTAAAAAGATGGAGTAGGGAATAGGAAAAGAAGAGATGAAGAGTAGGGTATAGGCAAAGAATAGATGGAGAGTGGGAGATAGAAAGAGAAGAGAACAGATGGAGAGTAGGGTATAGGCAAAGAATAAATGGAGAGTAGGAGATAGAAAGAGAAGAGAACAGATGGAGAGTAGGGCATAAGCAAAGAATAAATGGAGAGTAGGAGATAGAAAGAGAAGAGAAGAGATGGAGAAGAGAGAATAGATGGAGTGTAGGGGATAGAAAGAGGAGAGAATAGAAGGAGAGTAGGGGATAGAAAGAGGAGAGAATAGATG
>JACXGK010004297.1:0-31985 GCA_016801125.1 Novumbra hubbsi | reverse complement strand
CCTGGTTGGGCCCTCTGAGTAACAGTAGTCACACCTTTCCTGGCTCCTGTGTCTTGTTTGCATGCATTATGCATCTAATCCTGCCCACACAACCCCACAGGCCCACTGCCTCGTCTTCACAGTCCTCTGTACAAGTAGATGTCTGTCGTACAGTAAGCGGCAGGCTCTGGAGTCATTCCTAAGAGTGAGACGATACCTGAGGAGTTTGTCCAGGTTCAGCTCGTCCACCTCAGTCATTCATTCTCATGGCTGATTGGAACCGTGACACTTACGGTACGTGTTGCCTTGTCGGAACTGGCCAAAGTATCGGGTTCCTTCTGTTGTCGGGCTGTTTGGATTGTCACGCAAACACACACACAGCCGAGTACTTATTGGGTTACAACTTTTTCGCCTGCTCATTGGATGACCTACTGAACTGTGTTTTCTGTAAACCATCCTCGGGGAGACGACACACTTCAGGTGTTTTAGAAGGTTCTGGAACTTTAGGAGACATTCCCTACTGGCTAGTTCCTAAGTCCATCCTCCTTGTGGGCCAGCTCATCCGTTTGTTGTGCAAGCTCATCCGTTTGTTGTGTGTCTGCTAGTGTTGTGCTCCCTCCATGACTCAGCAAGGACAGATGTTTGATTTTAATCACTGCTCAGAATGGAGTGATGAAAAACCTGGAAATGGTTTAATCTCAACATGTCCTTCCTGGCTGTTGTGTCTCTCTTGCTCCATCTGCCTTCGTCTCTGATCTGGTCACATTGTCCCTCCTAGCTCAGTCGCCGTCGCTTTAATGTCCTGGGGTTGTTAAAGATGTGTTTCGTTACTTGGCTCATTTCTTCTTTCTTCCTCGCTGTGTTCCGCCAGGACCCAGCCAGATGCGATATTTCAAGAGGAGGAAGAGTCCGACGAAGAGGCTGACAAGGAACCAGAGTGGAAAAAACGCAAGATCTGAGGCGCGGCCCGTCTGTGTGTGCCTGCGTCTGTCTCTCTCTGTTTTCAGTATGCAACGTTGGGGTGTCTCTGTATATGCCTTTGTGAATGCTTTTGTACTCTGATCAAAATGTCATGTTATTCCAGATCTCTTGAGCCATTAAAGGGATAGTTCACCCGAATCACAAGTGTTTGGTGTGTGTGTTTGCGTAGGACCCATCTGACTTTATCCCGTCACAAGGATGCCAGTAGCATTGTCTTTGGAGCTGTATTGCCATGTCAAGACGTTCAGCTGGACAGTATTGTTGCACGACCAGAGCCTGGTAGAATCCATCTCGGATCTGTCAGGATTCGCCCTCTAAGATGGTTCCCACGTGTTAGTCATAGACTGAAGGGCATACATGTGTTTTTGTCTGGTGAGTCACTCCTTCGAGTAAATATTTATTTAGATGTTATTTCAGTTGCATATTTTCATTCGCAGGGCTCAAACATCCCTAAAGATTGATGGTGGAAAGTGATTGAATTTTTTCTGGAATTGTACAATATGATTGCCTTCAGAAATACCACTACATATCATGTGCACTTACAATCTATTATTTATAGAAGAGTGCGTGTTTAAGAACTGACCGAAAGTTATTTGTGCGTCTATGAGCAGGTTATGTATGAGTTTCTTATAGTCTGTAACTGTACCGGTAAAGTTACCACACATGTAGCTCATTGCCTCCTGAATGTCTTAGTGCTTCAGTCAGGCATTACAAAACCGAATCCTTTCAATAGCTGCTTTCTCCTAACCTCTGAAACTACATGTGCGGTCAGCTGTGTTCCCCTAATTTCCCATATTATAATGAAGTCAGTCCTCTTTTACAGTGACTGCTCACTAAATGAAAGTGGTGGGGTGGAAAACATCTCTTTGTGTCTTTGCTGCTCTGGTCTTTCAGTGAGGGCTTGCCAGCCGCTTCAACATTTCTGTGGTCTGAGACCTTTTGTGTGTGCTTTTCTTAAAAGAAACCAAGATTATTTTTCTCTCCCAAAATGTACTTATTGGGGGAATGGACCGTGCAGTCGTTCTATCAGGACGTATTGGACAGCTGTGGATCCACTGACCCACATTTGATTTAGCAGTTTGTTGAAGAAGATTACCAAATCAAGGTTGAATTGATGACAACTGGGGCAAATAATAATAATTAATCTGACACCCAAGTGCCAGATTTTTGGCACTTGGGTGAGAGGCGATGTGTGCTAGAGTGTTCCAGTGCTCCACTGAATGATGATGTGAACCTGGCAAGCTCTGTGTTCATCCTCCATCAATCTGAAGACCAGCTCTCCAGATGGTGTCAGGACGCTTTCCTTTGGGGGCTCCTTTGAGGGGAGTTCATTCAGAACATTTGCACTGCACAAAAAATTTAAGCTCACCACACAGAGTTCCCAGAAATATTGTCTGGAAGTGAACGAGTTTGAAAACACCCTATAATCATGTTAGTGTGACAGAAGACGCTATAAACTCTGTGGATCACATGCTTGTTTTAATACGATCTCCGGGAATGGAGCCTCTGGCTAACCTACCAAAGCACTTGGTGGATTGAGATGGCCACTCAATGTTGACAAACACTACCAGTTTCAGCGTTATGAATACCCATTCACCAAGCCATGTGGTGTTCACTTAGAAAACGATACGTTAGTTTTGTCTTTCCCTTTCAGAGAATGAAATGACACAGGATGCACTGGTGCTTTGCCCAACGCAAACAATCATCCCAAGAGATCCAGACTAAGAAGCCTGTCCTAAAACACAATCCCTCGAAAGCTGCTCATCGTCTGGGCCGTGGTCAGCTCATGAAAAAGCCTCAAACGTCCTGAAAAACCATAATGAGTCCCAAAGGAGCGTGGCTTAGCCAACCGCATACTCCTAAGGCCTAATCCCCCAGCACAACGCTACTATTCAGGGGGGTGATGTCACCAGCCCCTGGCTACGGCAGTGTCTGTTACAAGCCTGGAATGGCAGAATGTTAGAACGCTGAAGAGGCTGATGTCACAGTCCGCCCATGTCCACTATGATCGTCAGCCTCCAATTGTAGTGGGCAAACGGAGTGTATGTGTGTCTGAGGTGTTTTGCTCGGTGCGGCATGAAACTGTCAGAGGATCAAATCTCACTTCTATCTTGGTCTCGAGTCTGTCCTCATCTCCTTGCCCCTGACACTTGGCCTGTTTTTGGAGTTCATGCGAAAGGAATGTTTTTGGGCCGGACGATGGTAACCAAGTCATCTTCCTGGCTTGGGTTGATGGACTACATTGTGTACACGACTGGTCCTGGTATTTCAGACACTGGAAAAAGTGGAAGCACATAAACCTTGAGTCCGGGTACACGCCGGCAGAAGTTCCCTACCTCACCCGGGCCGGCCAACTGTGCCATTTTCTCATCAGTTTACATATCTTCTCGGCATGGTGGAAACATTCTGCCTAAGTGCCTCGATTTACAGCATGGTGTCCCTTCACGGCAATCTATTGTTTACCGTACAGCCCTGGCCTGCTTTCAGGAATGTTTTGGAGGGGGCTCACTTCGCTAATCCAGGCCTACAACCCCTGCACACACACACACACACACTCCTGCCCTCATCCACCCCCCTTTCCCTAGCCTCCTTACAACCTACAACCCTCACCTCACTTCTGTCCTAAACAAGTGCTGATGTCACTTCCAACAAGCAGTTCCTCCATCACGAGAATCATTGTGGCACTCGTCTTGAAATGAAATAACTTTCTTACAGGCGAGCACTTGGCGATATTCATTCAGGTTAATTAGAGCCCCGAAGGAACCAGCTTGTGATATTCATGACCCGTCTGAGAGACAACATTTTGATAAAAACAAGTTTAATTCTGTAAAAAGTTATAAAATGAATATTGTACAAAAATAAATTTTGAGAGCTTTGGTTCAGTAACACAAAACGAATGAGACATTACACCTTTTCTTTCACGGAGGTTATCACAACATGGATCTGAAAACAACGATGCAATCCTGTCCTTCTGCTGGGTGTTTGCACTGGTGAGTCCTCTACGTTTAGACACGTCAACTTGACAGAATATCTGCTGGGCTTTGAAACACACAGGAAAGTACACTAATTATTTAACTAACTGTATGTAAAGACGGGGAAAGTGGTCAGTCACAGTTCTCACACAGTTTAAGGTACGAATGGGCAAGTCCCCAAGAGGCTTTTGGGAATTCTTCTGGATGCACATTTCTTATCTGGAAAGGCAGAAATCTGTTATTAATGGGGAAGATCATCCAATTAATAAGAGTATGCTGTGATAACGCTTTGTTTTTTCTCTGACAATGTTTGGCCTAAATTCAGCTGGAGGCCGTGGATTTGTTCTGTGTTCAGGGGAGGGATTATGGGACTAAAGCTGGCTTGGTTGCTGTTGAGTGAGCACAGATACTCTGCTCTGTAATCCATGCTAACATCAAGGCCTGCTAGCATCTAGGCCTGCTAACATCAAGGCCTGCCGTGGGCCCCACTATTTGTGGGCTTCTCTAAAAGCTTTTCTCTACGAGTGTGGAATAAGGGCCTGGTAGTGTTGTGCTTAGAAAGATTCCTCCTGGTGTTCTTTCTGTTTCATAGGAATTTGTGGTTGTTGTCGATGGCGTGCTGAGTTCCCACTGAGCTCCCCCGTTTCTCCCTCAGTGATGTCACCCAGTCGGTCTCTTTCTGTTGTCCTGCCTGCAGCCAGATCTCCCATAAATGGTATTAAACAGTGAGGTGCCTTTGCCAGGAGGAGTAACAGGGCTAAGCTGCGAGTCAGAGTATGGTGTTCTGACTAACCCCAGATAAGTGAGAAAGACCTGTGTGTCTGTCAGAGAGACCCAGAGACTCCCAGGAACGTTAAAGCCTACTGGGACTGTAACCAGTACAAAGCCTTTGCCCGGACTTGGTGTGGAGCCAAGGACCCAGCTGAAGGGTTGAGGTACAAGACCCTGGCAGCCGAGCGAACAGGCATACCATCACCTTCTGCACCACCATGGCCCAAGTACTACTGGTCCTGCCACCATAGGCCAGGCTGCCAAAGGTGTTTACCTACTGCTTCAAAGTCTTTCTGCACTGTCAACACATTACTTTCCAGAAGTCTCGGAAGAGGATTTCTTGAATTAATGTTGAAAAGGGTATAACTATATGAAAAGACACTCTCTGGGGAAACCGCTGGGAGTAAACTTCATTATGTCTTGAAAATAAACTGAGAAAGCGGGGTTTGTATGCTCCTTTGTAAACATATGGTTTACGCTATGGTTTTGCCAGAAGTTTGTTTACCCCTCGACTTGGAGTTAAAAGTAAGGCGACCAGTCTCTCCCTGGCCATCAGACCCTAACGTCCCAGGCCACTCAATTCTTTCTGCTTTTCATTAGTAACAAATGAGAAACACTGACAAAGACGCTCAAACCTGGCATCTTTCAAGAGGATTGTAAGCAGAGATAAGTTTCTATTTTGGTGGATAAAAGGTTCCAATTGGTCCACTCCGCTCTGTTTCTCCTCCTCTCAGCTTTCCCTCCCAAGGCCAGATACCTTCTGTTATTCTCCAAAATCCGAGAGGTTTCGGAATCAGCAGTGGGTTTAGGATTAACTACCATGGATTGGAGATAGAGCTGTAAAGCATTTTGAAGCTGAAGGATGAGTTTGATTAGCTACGGCTACACCTTGAATCCGGTTGTTTCAGTCTGATTTGCCTTAGAAAACAAATGCACCGCTTTGGCACACTCCAGAACCAAACCAAGCTCGAATAAATAAGAAAAACAAACACTTCTTTTCATACAATTGACTGCAATAAATAACAATAAGTTAATTCCATCTTAATAAATACCTCTTATATATAATTCTAAATATCATTTACATAGGATGTGTCGTATAAGACAATGTCTCTGCTGTAGGCAAGTTCTACTTCTTCCCCCTCTGGTTCCCTCCTTGTGAATGTAAACTTCAAGATCCAGTCTGTGCGCTGGAACCAGAACGCTGGACTTGGGCCGGTAATACTCGTCGAGACGGGGTCTGCACTCCCTGTTTGTATCAGGAGCAGATGACAGAGAGGCTGATGTTGACGGAAAGAACTGATGTAAGGAGGGACGGACCAGCTTGCCATATCCTTGTTACGTCTCCACAACTCCATAGAGTCTAACACCATGGTCCATCAGGTACACAAAACCGCAACCATACAGGCGTCCAAGGACGAGAGCCAATCACGAATGAATTCCGAATGCCTCTTGTATCCAGCTGTCATGCTGGACTTCTAGGTAATCAATGTCAGTCATAAACTGTCACTGGAGTGTGGTGGACACCCTTCTCCAGGCTGAGCTGACCAGGGCTCTGGATTGGCCAAATTATTGGAGGTTCACTCCGCTGTGCCTTTTTCAGAAGTAGGTCACGGGACGAGCTAACACTGGCCTTGGGTCGTAAGACGCCGCTGGGCTGTCTGTGTCTCTGACGTTGCTGACGTCGTCTAGACACAGCCACACGTTCGGGCGGAATGCTTCTGCAGAATGTGGTAGTCCTCGTTGTTGTCATCCAGGAAGGACAGGTCGTCATCGAAGGTGATTGGTCGGCAGCAGGTGCGGGACGGCGTGTCCTTGGCTAGCTTCCTGCTGTGGTGTAGGTTGTTGAGGATCTTGTCGTAGTTGGTCTCTGCATCCGAACACGGGCCGCTGCAGTACCGGAAGATCAGCTCCTCTTTGGTCTGGTATCCCAGCCCCAAGTCCGTCACGTTGAGGTGGACCTCCTTTAGCAGGCAGCCGCGGCCTTTGACCGGCTTTGTCCGCTGCTCACCTCTCTCACTGCTCCTCCCTTTGCCTCCTCGTCCCCGACCCCTCTTCTCCCCACGTCCTCCTCTAGCCCCTCCTCTCCCTCGGCCTGTGTTTGCTGTTCCTCTCTGTCTCTCCTGCTCTCTCTGCTCCCTCCATCCCTTTGTGCTGCCGGCAGGCTCTGATGATCTCCTCAGTCTGCCGATGGTAGCTTTGATGAAATCCATGACATCATCGAACTGGTCCGGATATGGGCTGGTGATGTCGTCTGTAAGAACAAGAGGAAGTGAAGGGGTAATTATTGGTCATTCAGTGGTGTGGTCGATGACCGACTTCTAGTAGTAATTAGCAATAGAACAAACGGTTTTGGCAACAATGGTAAATCAATGTTGAGTGGCAATGCTTCACTACCTGTTACAGTTGACAGTGCTTAGTCTCTGTCTGTGATCTTATTAGTCTTGGAACGGCCTACTCTGTTCTTAAAATACTGAATTGGATCTTCAAAGCACCACTAGAAGGGAATCATACGGATTGTGACATTGAGTTAGAGCAGATTTTATCTCTGAGCACTTATTCTGCTTCAAATTCTGATCATGCAGGAAGCCCTCCGACATCTGCCGAGGGAAACAACAATAGACCTTGAGAGCCCTTTGATCCTTACGTGATACATACTGATTCCATTATGGTATAAACTCTCTCCTGCTCCTTTCACCGCGGCACGTAAATGTCTGGCAGGCCACTCAGAAGATCACAGAAAACATTGTAAAGTGACTCAATTAACGTGACACTAATCATATTACCCAGCAGCGATGTCAGGTGTATGATGACATGTTTTCATGTTCGTTCTGTGGTGGGGTAAGCGGAGTGGGAGCGCTGGGAAGCTTGCCTCGCCATGATTAATCCAGGCGCCAGTTGACTGGGCACGGGAGGGCCGCGTTGTGTGGCAGGTGACGGTGTCAGAAACTGGACCTCTCTGTGGCACCAGGTGCCACCGGGCTCACCTGTCCGTCAGCCAGGCTACAGGTCATGTGATTCAGCCGCCTCCACTGCTGATTGGGCCATGGCAACAGTCTCGGGTGAGCATCGGGACAATCTGTTTAGATACCCCGTGTCCTTTAATGTAGACATCTCGTGTTGCGTGCGTCTATCAACTAGCCAATAGAACAGATGCTAGCCAATAGAACAGACACTAGACCATAGAACAAACACTAGCCAATAGAACAGACACTAGACCATAGAACAGACACTAGACCATAGAACAAACACTAGCCAATAGAACAGACGCTAGCCAATAGAACAGACGCTAGCCAATAGAACAGACACTAGACCAAAGAACAGACTAGACCGTATCACAGACACTAGCCAATAGAACAGGGTCCTGTTCTAGACAACTGGAGAAGGGATCCACAGCAACTCCTCCCCTGATCTTCTGGCCTGCTTTTGAATGCTCTCCCAATAACACTGGTCCTGATTTGGATGACACTGGAGTCTACCGCTGCAGAGTCCAATGTGCGGTCCTGCACATGGAGACCAGACACCTTGTCCTGGATCAACTGCAGATAACCTGGGCTCCGGAGGTTACTTGGAACGGGTACAAGATTCGTGGCTTACCAATGACATCTTACCCAATTCAAAAGGCCCAACTTCCCAACTTCCCACCATGCTCCTTGGTTGTTTAAACCTTAGTCATTGTTAATGGTCTTGAGTTACAGAACAGGCCAAGTTGATGTCACTCACCTCCGCTGGCAGAATATGAGGTGGGTGGAAAAACATTTCCCTGGCCTAAGCGTTCCATGCCTTATCTAGAGTCCTGCCCAGTTTACTACTGTGCGAAGACATGACAGTGTCATGTTCTTTTAAACAAATGGAATTCCTTGCTCTACCAGCTGCTGAATGAACATAAACACTTAATTGTGTCACTCTTTTGTTGTTCCTCACTAGTGGTAGTTGTAATCTCCGGTCTTTCTCCGGTGATTCCATCTGTTTCAAGGTTCCACTACTCCTAACTTGGTTAGTGGCGAAACACGCTATGTTTTTCTCACCGTGTGAGGGCACAGGACCTGCAGTCCCAGAGGGTAAACAAGCCAGGAAAAGGAATGCTGCTTGCCTCTGTATTTGGCGCTATTTCCTCGCTCCTTCTTACACATGGAGGTTTTTATACCGGCGCGACGTTGCCACAGCAATAGAGAAAGCTGTTTAAACCTACGGTTACACAAACTACGGCTGTGCCGTGGGTGCCTCATGCAGGGAGTGCACGATCTTTCTTGGCTGGCCCGATGGGCCCAGGGTCTCCTGCACAACGCCGAAACACACTCAGTCTGGCTACGTGGTCCCACAAAGTGCTTCATAGAAAGCCCGGTAGTTCAGGAATGAGTACCGTTAGATTCCCCCAAAGCCGTGCACTCCTGAGGCGGGAATAGCCTGGGGTGCGTGTTTTGTATTCCCGACTCTAAATGGTCTTTGTGGCGCTACACAGCTGACTGCACGGTTACCCCGAAGAAAAGCCCTTTCAGATAGACGTCTTTCTCCGTAGTAGCCTGCCGTGTCTGGAACGCTTGGCCTACCACATACCGCTCTTTCACATGTACGGTGACATAAAGACACGGTTGAAGGAGCATCAGGTGCGTGTACACAAGCCCCGGTAATTAGCCGTGTATAGCGGCTCTCCGTGTTGTCAGTTTAGTGTGTAGACATGTTCTGTCTTTCCGTTTCGCTGCTCTGTGCTCTGTATGTAAACACGTTCTGTGTCACCTTTTTTTATGTTTGAGTTGTTTTCTGCTCCTTTTTAACAATTCGCAGAGACAGGAAACAACAGCGTGGATACGGACAGGCGTGATGAATTGGTCTCCCGTGGTCTAAGCTAAGAGCGTAACCGCCCGGCCACAGGCTCTGCACCTGTAACGCGACCTTAAGTGTCTTTTTTAATAAACCTGTACAGGCGCTACAGTATAAACGATGCCGGCTGTCTGACACTGCGTTATACTATGATTGTGCAATATCCTCGCTCAAAACGATGTAAAACAGCCATCCATTACATTGACTGCAGTCCCTTTATTATGGAAAGAGCCTACAACATTATATGAATCATAGCTAAAGGCTGTACGTGGTTCGCGATCCTTTAACCCACCAAAATACACTGTTGAACTGAGAGGGCCGTTGTTTACCAACGCAGCACTCCTGACTATTTAAAACACATTATATGTGCAATACAGAACACATTGCATGGCCACCACATAAACAGACTCGAATCCTCTCTGGGACTCTGGTTACATGTTTGGCCTGAGCACACCACATTTGTTTTGGTAATAAGGCCTTTGAAGAAACTGAGTACCAAACCATAAATGGCAGGTTGGATGTGCATTTTCCAGTGAGAGTGTGTTTAATGTATGGTGTGTGCCTCCTCAAACCCACATGCCTTTCAGAACTGAGAACTAGGGGACTACATGAGCCACAGTGTTGCAACAGTCTCGTCAAGAAACTCTGAGACATCATCGATTTCTATAAGAAATAATCACTATCTTGAAGGCAGGTGGCTCTTATTTAAAATGATTTCCTCTCATTTGAGCAGGTCTGCGGTTGTCTTCACTTACATTTATCCTCCATGGAGATCTCCTGCAGGCTATGAGACTCGGGCTGGAACTCTGGTTCCTCCACGAACGCGGGCAGGGAATCAGGGTACCGATCTGGGCGGTGAGCTCTTTTGGCTGGCTGAAGGTTTTGATAGAGGGGTCGTGTGGAGACGGAGCTCAGGAGCAACAAACACGTGGCCAGAACATCCCATAACTTCATCTTAGACTCAGTTCCTATTAAGGAAGCTGTGGAAAGCCAGACAGGATTGTGAGTCGCATCAAGCTTTGAAATAATCTTTTGAAATGAATAATAATATTTTATTCAACTGTATCGCTTTTTATAATTGAAAATAATCCAATAAAAAATTGCATTGTAAACATATGTTGGATGTGGACAGGACACAGTATGTAATAACTCACTACTGAAGCATAAAAACTGATATTTATAATAGGAGTAGTGGGAATATATATGTATATAATGTTAACACATTGGCTAGGACTGCATTTCATATTGCTCTTTTTGGCAGAAATGGTCAGGAAGCTCTGTAGGGTAATGATGCCAATTTGGCTAGACTTTTTGCTAATTCAACAACAGTGAAACAAGCCGGAATACTTCACTAGTGACATTGCAGTTATTTGTATGTGTGATGATGATTTGTATTACTGTTTATCCAAATGATTCAGAGATTATAATTTACATTGTACCAAATGTTCAACGATAATGTTCAAATGGGTCCTATGGAAGATATGTGCATTAACTACATTCGGTCTTTACATTTTATACCTATAAAATGTAATTGCCGATTACTTTTTGAATAAAACATGTTGATAATGACTGCTATTGCCAATATGTTTTTGTTTTCGTGTACAGGTATTTCTTCTGCGTTCCCGGTAAATTTTTATCCAAACGTCTATTACAACTAATTGTAGGTCTACTTCAGCGATATGTTACTATTGCGTGTTACTGAAATGGACGTGCGCCATAGGCATGGGTGTGCCAAAACTTCCTTCATGGACGCGTTGGCCGCTTTCCATTAGCCAGCTTAAATGTTGGCATGTATTCAGCAGATTGTAAATACAAAATCTTCATATATGACTCTAGTTAAGTGAGGATAGGCTGCAGCTAAATTATGTACATAGGTTGAAATTGTTCAAATATGCATTGGATAATATATTTAATCAATTGCTTCCAGTATACATATTTAAGACACACTATTAATGTATCTAATTTTTCCATAGTTGATGATAATTACATTTAAAAAGATTATCGGTGTAAACTACATGTGACCAGAAGGTTTGATGTCCTAAAATCTGTGTTTTTTTTATATTATAGCTTACATTAGCGTCAACGCATCTCAACAATATTGCACAATCGATAACTGAACGTAAGGTGCTTGCTTACCTTAAATCTGGCCCTTGCAGACCTGCAATTGCTATCAGTATTATAATCCAACTCACAGCGATGCATTTAATGTTCCCTGGTGAGTCAGAAGTAGTTGTATCCAAACGAAAGGTTCAGAATAAACAGCTGTATCTGATAACAGCGACATAAACAAGATCCGATAATTTACAATATCAAAAAAGGTAGGTCTAGTAAAAATCCCCATTAAAATGAACGGAACAAGGCTTGATGAGTTTTTATCTTCCCCCTGTACACCTCTGTACAGAGCGCCAAAACTATGCGTCTGCCCGCAGGTAGGCTGCGCGCAGGAGTGACTGGCTGTTCTAAGTGCGCGCTCTCTCTCTCCAGGCGCTCAGTCGCAAACTAATTGGATGCTGGTTTCCAGATTGGAAATCCGAGAGAGATCCACCATCACCAACTGCAATGAGTCAAATGAAGACATCAGCTTTCCCTATGCATGGAGCTGCAATGAACGTCAAAAGCCGAGGCGCGTCGAAACGCACAGAAACGCGCTTTTGAAATAAAGTTAAGTGGTACCTTTGACCTTTTTCATGACAGAAAATCAAATCAATAACGTCCGTAACGTCCCCCACAGCAACATGTATGGTTATCAAGGTTTACTCGACGTTTTCATACCCTCAATGGATTCTTGTTCTAACAGCAGATTAGGGCAATGTGTGTTCTCCATTATATCCAAGTGGTGTCCGAGCAAGTAGTGAGGTGGTTGTCCACATGCCGGCTCTCCAGACTGGCACTAGCATTACAGATGTGCAGCTGTCTGTGCATAACGCAGTACTAGACGCAGAAGGCGGTTTAGATAGATTTATAGCTTCGAGGGCGCTGACGTATCGAAGTGTCCGCCCTTCTTTTCTCGACCTCTGCACTACCAAACAGCTAGAACCACTCCAACCCACCCCTGGCACTCCATTTGTAGGGTCGCAGTTTTCAAATGACTTGAGGATTATGTCACTCTCCTGATGTCCTCGGGTTCGCTTTCAAAATGCTGAAGGCGATTTGGAGACGTTCGGTTGCGATGCATGTTCCTTGCCTAAACTGATATTTGCCGCTCGCGCCCGGTGTCGGGTTCCTCTAGTGGCTACACATAGCTCAAATTAGGATGCCCACAACACGTATTTACTAGGGCATGCTTGTGTGGTTGGCATTTGTACGGAAAAGTTGAAATTATATTTCACCTTAACATTTGATGCTTATACTCTAATTATTTGTTATAATTGTGTTCATTGTAACAGCTGTAGAATACTCATTACATAAGTAGGTCTATTCAGAACTACACTTTTGCTTGCAGCAAATAGTCACTTGATTGCCAGTGTTCAGTGTCATTATGCCTCTGAGGGTGTATGTGGACCACAAAGAACCGGTCCTCTGTGATGTGGCCACTGAGAGGCCTGGTCCTCCAGCAATTGTAATGTACACTCCAGATCTCCTTTCAGCTTCAGAAGAGCTACAATCCTCATAGATTAACCAAGGGTTTGAATAATATAACTAATTTGTTATTTTATTTTTAATAAATGTATTTGTGTTCGACGGGTAAATTACAACTGGCATAGATCTGACTTTCCACAAAAGGGATGAACGTGGCTGCTGTTGACACCATGAACCCAAGATGACTGGGAATATGATTTAGCTCGTTAGGATCATTCATTTTTTTCGTACTAAAGGTACATATTTTTGTGAGCTCCAGGACAAGCATAGCATGTTAATACACGTATTCTCTAAAATGTTTCTTTGTGTTTCTACCTCAGCATTGCTTTCACTTTACAATACTGTAGATTCCTCACTGTCATGTTTTCCTCCGAAGCTATGCACTTCATTGTTAATGTATCATTAAAAGACTGAAAGTAATGAATGCACTAACATCATGTCAGGACTAATGCACTTCTCTAAGTCCACATAATGTCTTTCAAGACACCTATATTGCCTGTGTGCTTACAAAGGTCCTAATCATGCCTAAACCACAACATAATGATATTGGGGCTATGAATCACCTTTAAGTGTCTATGTAAGAAATTAGGATGTTTAAAAAGTTAATAGTGTTGATATCATATTTTGAGCTATACCACATCGAAACCTTAAAGATGTACTAGTTTATTACAAGTGCAAGTGCAGGCTAAAATAGTGGATTCCCATTTGATGGATTCTAAAAATATTTATAGAGTAATTTATGGGTGATGTGTTTCTCTTACATTGTCAATATGCGGACTTCCACCTTAACAATCAGACTTGTAGCCTTTACACACCCCGGGTTACCTGTTTTGCCTTCATCGTTTGGAACCTTTTTTACATCTAAGATTTCATGGAAAGGGGTCAAATGTTACCCAATCTGCCCATGCTTACTCTGATCCTGAGAGTGTTCCACACCCTGGGTCATTACAAAGGACCTAAACCCTTCAGTAGACCCTCCCCAAGCTCGGCAAAATGAGCAAATTGGCACGAATGTATCAATATGCTTACTAGACACATGGTATTTGTCCTGTTACTGGTGGACGTGGTCCATGGTCAGGTTACTGAAGAACAACTGGTACCAATACTGACAATGTGAAGATAACGTAAACCATTTGACTACGTGCTGATAGAAGTACAACGTGTCTGCTGTCGGTGAATCAGTTGACATTTGAAGGGAGGCACTCATTCTGTAGTGATATCCTGTCTCCTGTTTCTCCATTGAGATATGTGAGCAGGGTTATATTTAAGCTGCGCTTTCTGTCGGCCCCCTGCCGAGCCCCTCATTTAGGTATCGCTTTGAGGAATCAGTTTAACTGTCTGTTTCTTGCTCTATTTCCTGTGGTCGTTACTGAGTGTAAAAGCTCTGCGCGTGTGTGTGTGTACTTCTCAGGGTTTGGCCAGAAATTTTTGTGCCGGCGTTCTTGTGCTTAAGTCTCATGCCCATTGGCCAAGGACACCTAGATGCTTCCCGTGTCCTTTATGGAAGAGACCGTTACTAGTGGTTACCAACAAACCAAGGCAAACAAACATTACCATAAAAAAAGAATAAACAAGATCACAATTATGCCTTTTTTCTCCATTTGCGGTCAGTGGGAATATCAACAGTAACGTCAACAATGATTAATACGGTACTGTGTTCTACCAGGAAGCGCAGTCCGGTAACAGACAGACCACATACCGATTTACAACAAACCGTGGTCCTGAAGTAAAGCCTTTATAGATAGTTGGGGTCTTTAAAAGTGATTTAAAGTGCTGACATTGAGT
Organism: Novumbra hubbsi; assembly: GCA_016801125.1. Lineage (NCBI taxonomy): Eukaryota > Metazoa > Chordata > Actinopteri > Esociformes > Umbridae > Novumbra > Novumbra hubbsi. The sequence goes on along the minus strand of JACXGK010004297.1, from coordinate 17,100 downwards.
GCAATTTTGACCGGGAGGGGTTGAGAATTCCACAGGCGGGGGGTAGAACTGGAGAGGGAGGCTGTCTCCCGTGTGTGTATGTGTGTGCGTGTGTGTGGGTGGGGGGGGGGATACCAGGGTCAGAACCCAAGAGCTTCTTGAATGAGCTGAGGTCTGTATCCACTGATATGTAGAGTACTGAGGAACTAGGAAGTGAACCATGTATGTGGAGCTCAGGGCATCAGCTTCCTCTGGCTGACCCTGAGAAGTGTCAGAACCTTGCACTACCCTGCTGTCGGTACTGGCGGGATAAGAGAGTCAGGTCCCTGAAAGGCAGTGAGGGAAAACCAAATCTTACCAACGACCCCTTCAACAGTTTTATAGAGGGCGAGTGATTCAGATAACGTGATCCAATCAGCATCATCGTAAAGCAAGTGACTGGGTGAGTTCATTTAATTTTAGCAGTGTTCCAAAAGGAGTCTGTCACAGAGCTCTGATGTCAGACGAGTTGAACAGAACCAGCTCGTTACCCAGACAGAGTCTTTATTGTTATTTGGGCTAGACTAGGACCAGATTGGGGTGACTACAAAGATTACCCCCGTACTGCCCTCTCTCCAGACTTTGAGGTGGTTATGACTCCCCCAAAACAGCCCATGCTTCAAAAAGCTCCTTTGTATGACAACCCAGCACAGACTGAGGGTGTCATTCGCACCCCCAAGGCTACATTTCTCAAGTGCTTGTATGAATTGGTTTGGAGGACTAACATGAATGAATCACCATCACATGGGCAGTGAAGAAGACACTAGTCACAGAGCCTACTGCACATCAATCACTAGACGCTGTTGACGGTTTTCCTGACAAACGAGCGATTCAGATTGAGGCTAACGGGTCAGCATGTGCTGGTGCGGACCGACAACCTGACGGGTGGACCTGCTTTCTCTCTCCGTTGATGCGGACCCTCTCTCCACACTTAAACTGGGAGGTGTGGACCTGCTTTTAGAAAAGGCGACAGTTCTTTATTGTTCACTCAACCGGGCTTTTGAGCTGGTTCCTACTAATCCCTCAGCATTGTTTCGAAGCCAGCATTAAACACACACACACACGGACAGAACGCATGCGTCCAAATCAGAACGCGTGCCGCAGATCATTTATAGCATCTATGATTTACAGTCTGCCGGTGTGACGGTACATGCTATTTAGCAAATGTGATGTAGCGATGTGGAACCTCATTCCCTCCTTCAGGGAACAGGAGTTATGGACTTAAACCTACTTTTGGTCTGGTGTGTTTTATGGTCCTGGCCAGAGCAACCACCCCAGTGATATGGGGGCATGTCTGAAAGGTCAGCATGTTAACAGGATTATCAGGCTAGCACATGGACCTCACACACACATTGCAGACCCCCAGCGCTCAGACTACACCCAGGGAATGGACTGTGTTATTGTGACATGATCTGTGACAATGTATACGGTGACAGAACTTGAGGCCGAGGCACTGTATGCATTTCTGTCCCAAACTCTTCATGGAGCCCTTTGATGATGATGATGATAAATCAGTTGGAACAGGTGTATTGACCTGCAACCGGAAACTGTAACAGGTCATTGCGACAGCTTGGGAGCTTTAGCATATTGCGTGGTAGGCTTGATTCGAGCTACATGCTTGTGAAACCATGTGGCATGTGACCGCTGACCGCACCGCGCTCAATCTCCTCCCAGAGGCGGCTGAGCCGACCCCAACCAAATCCCACCCCACCCTGTTTGATTTGGCGGTCGGATGGTCACATTGCTTTGCGTACTGGTCCTGTCTGTATATCCCCTCTGGAGCTCTTGATTAGCCAGAACAGGGGAGGTATTTGGGTCTCTATCCTTTGCGGTGTGCCTGGCATCGATACCCCCGAGGTCAGTGTCTCTACTCCACTAATACCCAGATCCCACAGGCACCCGGCCTTGATAACCCTCGGAGCCGACAGGTTTCTGTTCTGATAGGGCGGAACCTAGAGCAGTTTGCGATACCAATCAGCTTGGACTGATTTGTCATTCCAATCTGTAAACATCAAGTGCAGCATCTCCACCTGTTAGCAGGATCTCCACCTGTTAGCAGGATCTTCACAACAAGGAACAATGATTTTTATCCACCTTTATCTTTACTTTGCAAAAACAACATAGGTGTTGCAGAGAGCAGACTGACATGTTATCTGTGGATGTGTGTGTGTGTGTGTGTGTGTGAGAAAGCAAGAGTGAGCGAGAATACGGTGGCTGGACTTTGACACTGTTATTAATAGAAGAGAGGACATGCAGGTTAAATCAGCACATATTTAATAAAGAGATATCACGTATAATGATGAAATAGTACTACAGTGGGGAGAACAAGTATTTGATACACTGCCGTATTAACTGCCCCTGTTTGAACTCGTTACCTGTAGAAAAGACACCTGTCCACACATTCAATCAAACAGACTCCAACCTCTCCACAATGGCCAAGACCAGAGAGCTGGGTAAGGACATCAGGGATACAATTGTAGACCTGCACAAGGCTGGGATGGGCTACAGGACAATAGGCAAGCAGCTTGGTGAGAAGGCAAGAACTGTTGGCGCAATTATTATAAAATGGAAGAAGTTCAAGATGACGGTCAATCACCCTCGATCAAATACTTGTTCTCCCTACTGTATGTGTTTTGTAGACTGTGTTACTGAATGTTACTGTCTATCTGATCTCAAGGCTATGCATCACATCACTGATTAACAATGCTAGCTAACTAAAATGGCTAATTTGATAATCCAGTATATCAAGTAGATAAAATAGCGAACAACTGTCCTATGCTGGTCTTTCCAGTCATAACATAGGGTTTATTGCTAAGTGATATAGGGCTCGTTGTTCTTGTTATCTAGCCTGGGTGCCAATAATGCTGTCTTACTCAGATGCGTTTCTATCAGAGCTTCATAAGGCCTCAGCAACCAGGCAACAGGCAAATATGGTCAAGTTCAATAAAACATCTCAAATATAAATAAAATGTCAGTACATTTTTAACCTTTTTAAAAACATTGCTCTGCTATTGTAGGAGTGTTTGGCAATACTGTAGGGAGCATAAGCAACCGTGTTTACACTAACCTGCTTGGCTAGGGCAGCTGTGTAAAGAGGTATGTTGTAGTATGCTACATGGCTAGAAAAAAAGATCTCTCTCACTTTGAAAGAGGAATGATTGTTTGGCAGGAGCTCTGGTGAGAAAGACTGCATAAGTTACTGATGTTTCACACATGGCCATGTCAACCACAAGATCTCTAGATGTGGTTCAGTACTGTAGTCTAGTGTAGTATTTGGCTGGAGCAAAGAGTCGGAATCAGAGTTCCTCTATCACAATCTCTAGTTTGCAAAAACAATCAAAACTTCTGAACTCTTTCATTGTCAGCTTGGTAAGATTTATCCGAATGATCTAATCACTGAATCGTTTCATACAAGAGCCATCTTTTAAAATCACCTAAACGAATGCCCTGGAATGAGACAGACTGAAATGTACAGCAAACAATAGCACAGATAGAGAATTCAGTGTGAGTGGTCAGACAAGCTCAAGGCTAGTCTGGCTAGCTTCCAGAATGCAACATGCTTCCTGGAGTCTCTGTGTCAGCTGGCTGCATAACCTAACCAGGAATCCCAGGTTTCTGCAGGGTGTGTAGCGGAGGCCAGTGTGCCGAGTGGGAGAGTGGCCTCTCTGAGCCTTTCATCTGGTCGTCAGACACACCGGCCAGCGCCTGCGGTCATGGCCACAATGTCTGTGGTAGAGCTGATAGCGTCCCAGCAGGGCCTTTCGAGTCATCCCGGAGCCAGCCCCGAGAGGCTCTATGCGGGCTGCCGGCATGCCTTTGGGCTGATACGGGTACCTGTGACGGGCTTGACCTCGGACCTTCAGCAGCTGTCATAGCGAGGAGCCATCTCAGATGGGGGACATGTCGTACGCTCCCCGAGGTGCCCCGCCGGGTCAGAACCGACGGCGGCTTTGCGGCTTTGACCATTCAATGGGTGGGGGGGGGCCCACCTACTCCCGTTACTAAACCAACACGGACAGAGCGACTACTGAGCGGGTCCCCGGGGACGGGAGACGACCACGCTGCTTGTTGTCCTGCTGCTCGGTGCGCTTCACGGAGCCGGGCTATTTTCACCGTGACCTCTAGCTTTCAGGCTCTGCTGGCTTACTACCGCTCGGTACGGGGGGTGGGCACGGCCTTGACTTTCACGACGCGTACCCGTCCCCAAAGTAACAAGGTCGCACTAATTGGACATGGAAGTGCTGGGGATCTTTTTTGGGGGGGGGTGTGGTAGCGGGAGGGGGGGGAGGGTTAGGCGATCAGCGATAGGGGGTCGGATCCTGTTTCAGCGCACCTCCGCTTTGGTTCCCTGTTCTAATCCGGCTCGGTATGTGTTATGAACGAGCCGCGGGTCGTGTGCTTCCATCCGGTGGCAGTGCAAGGCATGTTGCTAACTTCACACTTCCTCCAGCAACACTCGCCCAGGGAACACAGAGCTAAGGGCACCTGATGGATCTATGTCAGCCACACACACACACAGAGACAAAGCCTCCATGTCAGTTTCTACCCAGAGGATATTATGTCTCTGTCTCAGTAGACTAAGGCTCCTCATGGCCCGACAGCATGGCAGCAACTCTGTGTCAATCAGATTACACTCTGCTTACATTCACTGTTACTATTACTTTACTTCCTGTAGTATGAGTATAATCAATATAAGATATACGTTTATTTTGTTTTTACTTGTCCTGAACCTGCTCACCTTCCATTTTTAAGAATATGTGATTTAATACTTCTGCAGCCAATAGTAGAAACTAGGACCACCGATGTGGTTGGACTCTTCGCCGACCCTGCACATCTGTATATCATTGCTACTGGTCTAGTTTGGATCCGTTTTATCCACCATGGAATGTTAATAACCGGGCCAGATTTACCAGTATCGTGTAGAAGACCGACACTGATCCAAAAAGGTCACTTGCACATCATACACATCAATCACTGACACAGAGTGAGAGGGGTCCCTCTCCGTGAGTTAACCCACTGGGACCCACTTGGACCTGTTCTATCTGTGATATGTAGACTGACTAGAAAATCCTGCGCACACTTTGATCCCAGACAAAAAGGTACATTATGCCATAATTGTTACAGCTGGATGCATTTTCCCTCTGTATATATCCTGGCAGAAGCTGTGATGAGAATGTTGTTTTACACATTCAAATTAGGTGAACAAGAATTATGGGAAATTACATAATAGGAGAAGAGCTGAAGAATTAATTAGAAAAATCTGCCTGTACAGGAATTTCCAATTCTCAGCAGTTACGGTGTTATGAGTCAGTTGGTAACAATTGGAGTGTGGTAAATATTTGAGAAACAGGCTCTATTTGAGGATAAATGAATCACTCACACTAAATAAATGACAAGTTTTAAAACAGTGATGGTATCATGGGTTGGAGCCAGAAGCCTTACAGTAGCTCAGCAGCCATCATCAGACCGTTTTCAAACATGACCTTAACCTTGAACTTTGCTTTATGAAATCCAAACAACAAGTAGCTCTCATTCATAACAACATGACATTTTCAAAGAGACAATTAAAGTCAACCTTGATAATCCACTGTAATACCTTTGAGACTGGAACTGTTAACCTAGATATAAACAACCGTGCTAATTTAATTCCAAGGTCAGTATAGGGGAATTTGTGATTATTGCTTTGATGGGCATATCTCCAAGAGGCCCCAATTAATCTGGAGGGTGTAGTTGTACTCTTGTACATCACCTGAAATGGAAGGATTAGGTGTGGCCTAATTATATCTGGCAATAGGAGCTGGCTAGCAGCCAGGTTGGGTTAGTCAAGCCTGCTGACATGCTCTCGCACCAACCAGCCCAGTGAAAACAATACACTGAGAAACATAAAACCCCTTCACGTGGAGATATTTAGACGTGGAGATAAACCACAGTAGCTTGGTCTGGGTCTGACTGGGGATCAGGGTGTCAACATCGGACAATGCATATATACGGGTGTCAACGAGAAGAACAACAAACACAATGTACTCCGGTAATCGGATAAATAAAGGGGATGCTGTGTTGGTTTGTTGCTTCCTCTGTTCACACAACTGGAATACAGAGGTCAGGCTGCTCGCTGCGTGTTCTCTGACCGCTTGTATCTGGCTGGAGGGAAGGACCACAAAGGGGAATCATGCCACACACCAGGTCCTCGGGGACTTTGTTCCAGGGGTCAAGGTTTGTGTGTTGCAGACTCTCGTGGTGAGTCAGTAGGGTGGATCTGAAGTTCTGAACCTTGACGGTGTAACCTTGACGATGTAATTAGTCGAGCAAGGCAGGACTACTGATTCCCTCCTACGCTCTTCCAGAGTTTTCTAACCAGTCTGTCTCTTCAGTCGCCAGGGCTAGCACACCTGTCAGGTCTCGCAGACCTGTCCTCCGACTGACCGAGGGTCACGACAGTGCTCTCATGTGACAAACTATCGGTGTCCGCGGTGGCGAGTGGCAGCCTGAACACATGTTGTCCTATCCAATCAAGGGAGTGTTTGGATGTAGCCTACAACACAGCTGTCCTGTGGCATGTAGAAACAGCTGAATAACGTTGATGAAATTGACCCCTGACCCGTCATTACTCTGTGGTCTAGAAAGGGAGGGGATGAATGGTTTCCCAGTCAGATAGAATAGACAGAGGGTCTCTGCTCGGCCTGTCAAAGGGATTGTTGACGCTGGGGCAGCGTGGCCGTTTGTTTTCTCTGGGACCAATCAGGATCCATGTCAGCGGACTTGTAGAGGCACTGCACTTTGGTTTAAGAAAACGACGTGGCACGGATCTTCATTTTGGGGTCTATCAGCCAACCAAGGGGTCAACTCTCAAAGAGGGTCAACGTGTTGCGTTCAGGCACCTTTACGGCCTGTTTTCTGCATGTCAATGGGGTGTGTTTTCTCCATCGTTGTCACCACTGGCCACAGGCAAAGGCTTTGGGGAGAGACGCCACTCTTGCCTTGGCTTCGAAACCCGCAACGGGCGCGATTTCCGCTCGTCGCTATTTCGACCCAAAAGGGCCACGCGGTACACCTCCAACTGCCCGCATGTCGAAATCGTGACATTTCAAATGCGAAACGTGATCCGTGCGTGTGCGTGACAAAGGGAATGTGCTGTAAGGGATCATTACGTGGAGAGAAAGGCCTGAGTCCTCTGAGCAGATGGGTGTATATACGGTGGTGGCCGGAGGGCAAGAAAACCCAGAGAGGGGGGAGGGGAGTCGACAGGAGACCACAAGAAAGGTGGAGATGGTACTGGACTGGGACTCAAGGGGCTTTTTCTTGCCTCTCCTTTGGAGTGTCATCATGTTACAAGCCCTGTAAAGGGCCGTCCTCCTCGGCAACGTATTGTAGCGCGGTGTATGTGGGCTCCCTAATAAAGGAGACGAGACAATGGTCCGGATAATAGAGGAGGCAGTGGGAGTGAGCGTGGACCCCATTGTTGCCAGCGCACCTCCTAATAAACCAGGAGATAAAGCCGATCGAATGGCTGCACGCCCCTGCACGGGTCGTATGGCGCAGGTGGCGTTCGTTTGAAGCAACGAAGGGGCCGTGGCGGGATATGTAGGAGTTGGAAGTGGATGAATGGCTCGCCCTTCATCCCTTTTACGTGTGCCGCGGCGGCGGACAATGCAACACCCTCAGATTGATGGCCAGACTGCGGACAACTTGAACCTGGGCGTTGTTTGGACTTTTGAGCTTCGGTTATTTATCCTCTTGCTGTATTCAAAGGAACGGAGAATCCAGCTCGAATCATACATTAAGGCCTTTAAAGAAAAATACATGTCAATTTCTTTTTTTATGCTAGCCAAACATTTCCAAAAAGGGACGTGCTGACCATTGCGATGCATCACCACTTCTTTTAGCAATTCTCTGTAAGCGTTTGGGAAATGAGGAGACCAATTGCTGTTGTTTTGAAAGTGAAATGTTGTTCTATTCTTGCTATAAGTTTTCAGCTGCAGAAATATGCAAGGCCATCCTTAAAAATGACGTTGTCTGGATGGCAGCATATGTTACTACAAAACCTATATTTAATGTTCATCATTTATGGCCCCTTCACAGATATGCAACCCATGCCATGTGCACTAATGCACCCCCATACCATGTCTTTTGAACTGTGCACTGATAACAAGCCAGATGATTGCTCTCCTCTTTAGTCCAGAGGATGCAGCATTCATGATTCCCATCTGAAGGTGGCAGCGGTTCTGTTTGAGAGCACAAAGATCACAAACATCACAACCATCTAATATTGGTTTTCCCCGGTTTCTTTGAATCTTTTAGTAATATTATTTACAGTAGTAGAGAAAGGTTATTCTCAAATGTTTGAACTATTTGCCCTTTCACAGAACCCCTCCCCATCCTCACTTCTGAAAGACCCATACTCTCTTAGAAATTATTTTAATACCTAATTGCCAATTGACCTAATTAGTTGTGTGAAACTCCACAAGGTTTTGTCTGTTAGCATTAAAAAACATTTTCTGTCTTTGTTGCCTCATCGCATTTTACTGAAATGTGATGCTGACATAAAATTTCAAGTGGGATTTTTTTTTTACAATTACAATCAACATTTAATATGTTGTCTTTGTCTATTGAATTCAGGGATTTATTGATTTGCACATCATTGTCAATCATCAATCTGTTTTTATTGATATTTTACACAGTGAGCAATTTCTGGGGAAATGGGATTGTACATGGTCATAGACCAGCTCCTGTCACACATATGGCTTTCCATCATAACCATTCTAGTAGACCTCTCTGAGAAGATTAATAATAACAAGAAAATCAATCTTACAGATAATAGCTAATACACCTAAACATAATAGTGCATGGAGGTCATATTACAATGCTAAACCTGCTTGTAGCGTCACCTGCCCCTAAACAAACACAAGGAGGTCTTATATCACCGTCCTTCGCCCGTTAAATTTGAAACCTTTGTGTGTGTGTGTGTATGTGTCCGTGCATGTACTGTATGTGCTTCAGTTGATTTGATAGTAAGAGGGCCTGCTTAGTGGTAATATACTCCAGATGTGCTTTAGGTTCAAAATGAACAACTCCTACAGTCGATTACATTTGTTAGGCCAATTTACCACGATGTAAAATAAAAACGTTTTACCAATTGACTGAATAAAATACAACTCCTACAGTCCATTACATTTGTTAGGCCAATTTACCATGATGTACAATAAAACATTTTACCAATTGACTGAATAAAATTCAAGTCAAGGAAAGCTATCATTGACTTTTATGTTCTTGATGATTAAAAGTGATGAACTACAGTAATGAAGGATATTGACAGGATTTGCACCATATGAATGGCATGCTTCTTATTGCGTCTCATATGCAACATGTCACTTGGGAACAAAACTCTAGTCTAACCGATTGTGACATGGTTGTACAGAATTACTTATGTTTTACAGCATGTACATGTGTGGCAGAAAATGACTGCTTAGGCACATAATGTCCTTGAAGGTCAAGAATGTACTATCTAACAAACCTGATCCTTTTCTGAGAGCAGCATGGAGATTTGTCTAATGCACGTATGTGTGCTGAGCGCTTGTTCCTAACTGTGTGGTGAAAAGCTGAGGTTGTAATTCTTTAGCAGGAGAGCAAGGGAGCTCCCCCAGACCACCGACCCTTCTGCTGTCACCACATCTGACCCCCTGGAAGTGTTTCCCTCCCGGGTCCACTAGGTGGGAGTAAACATCAAGACATCACCCCACTGGGGTGGCCTTACCTGTTTCATCCTTCGACCACAGGTTATCCTGCATGAACCAGGTTCTTGCGCTTGGTGCAGAGAACTTTCGAACCGTTGTGCTATTCAAGTTATATAATATAAAATTAAGTCACCCATGTTGTTGTTTTAGTATAATGTTGTTGATATTTTGTGTTGGTCCTCAGTTATCTGCATTTCGGCAGCGGAAAGTCTCGGTTGGGGCATGTTTACGTATGCGATATGTATGGGTGGGGGTGCATAAGTGTTTGCGCGTGTGCATCCGTCTGCGTGCATGCATAACTTCACCTTTATTTGAAAAGGGTCCATAACCTTTGGATGTCTTGTTCCTGACCGGGTGGGAGTTAAGGACAGGGTCAGTGTGTCGGTAATAGATATGGAACGTGTTTGACTTGCCTAGAGCTATAGGTTCCAGATACTACATTTGTCATTCAAATACCCAAAATAGAAAAAACCGAGGGAGAAATGTGAGAACGCCATCTCTTGTTCCACTGCCGTGGATATGTTGCCGTGCTTAGTGTACGCGCTGAGGAACTGAGGTTACACATACACTGCCAAAGACTGCCTTTTCTAACCGTGGCGACAAATACCTTGACTGAAAGACCTAGCGAATGTGCTACTAGTTGCCTCTGTTCTAGCGCAGGCTCAAATCACTAACATTCCCTGTGATATGCAATAAGCGGGCTAAATGTATCAACAAAACTATCCAGTTTAGTTGTAAATATGTGTCACTACTGGGACTATATTAAGTAAGCAAATGGTCAGACAATTTTAGAATCAAGTGATACTTAATACCAAGCTTTCATGTACATTCTGAAATAGAAAGAGCCCCATCAACGGTGGATCCTTGAGTAGTGACACTGGCTGAGCTTTGAACAGCATAACAGATGTTGCATGTTGATGGGAATATGAAGTCTTATCGAGGCAGAAGAGCATCTGCAATAAAAATGTCAGTGTTATATCTGCTGCATGTGTAAAGGCCTGCTAGATGTGTCACCAGGACATTAATAAACATTTGCTACTGGAATTTTTCTGGACAGTAAAGAGCAGTAAGTGACTGATTGTGGTATGAAGACACATTCAGGTTGTGATGGATCCAGTGTAAAGATATGCAGTAGGTATATCCAGTAACTCTTTATTGGCATTGGTTCATAATAAACCACATAGTTTAAAACTAAGTGATGCAACACAACTCAGATTTATTATTTAAAAAAATAGCAAAAAGTAGATTAGTTGTTATCCTGGATTAATGTAAACCATGTTGGTGCAACCCAGCCTAAGATTCTAAGTGAAGTTCTTCTGAAGAGGGATGAAACTGTTTGCTAAGCTAATTTCCACCCACTGTATATCTTTTGTACACAAACACCCCATTGTCTTGGCAAACTGTGAATGAGAGTCGCTTCCCATACACAACAAATCCCCCAAGGGAAAACCAGAGATGGTATGTCTGTTTTCAATTTTGGTTTGTCATATTCTCATAGTGGTGATACAGAATTAAGTCTCTGAGCCTGGGATGACATGATTCAATTAGCAATCCATTCTTAGCAATTCACATGACCGCCTTTTTGATTTTGTAGTCAACGTATTTCAGATTTCGGGCCAGAACATTCAAAGAAACAATTCCTTTGAGAGTGTCCACATTTGTCCTGACTGCTTTGTAGTCATGTCTCCCTCAGAGAACTCAAACAAGCCTGTCTTCTGCTTAAGGATATTTAACATGGTGAATTGGGATTCATATATTATATGAGAAAGGCAAGCCATGAAGTTTCTTTACCCGCCTAATGAGGACAGCAATGTCAACAACTGAAATTGAAACATAGGTTGTTTTTTGTCACATAGGATTTACTATTAACAACAATCCTAAAACCAGAGTTAAACAAGACAGTATAACTTTTTCACTATCCTTAACTGGCAGCTTAATATACTGTGGGATGAACGACAGAAGCTTAACCTGGCTATGTTCATAATGGCTAGCTCACATTGTTTGGTGCAGCCATAGAGGTTTGGGGAGAATGTTAGCCGCTACGAAAGACAATTAATACTCCGATTCTTTTAAACACACAAGTCTCCTGCTGGCCTTTTGGTTACGGCTGATGTGCATTGACCGAGATGCATACGGTCGTATTGCACTACGGTCAGTGAGGGGCTGGTTGTGGCAAGACGCTAATTAAACTAAACAGACATCGAGTTACATTTACAGCTCTTTGTTGTGTTTGCTCTTTCTCTCTCTCTTAGTTTAGTTTGAGCTGTTTTTAACGGTGGCACAGAATGTTCAGTGTGACAGAATTTATGTCTTGCTTGGGTTGATTCTGTTCAGTAATTGTTCTGCCATTAAACAACTTGCTGTTGGTGTTTCTTCTTTGACCCTGGCTTTTCATGGTAATGGGCCACATTGGTAAACACTGAGCTGAATCCGCCCAGACATCTGTTACACAGTTAAGTAGACTTCAGTAGGAATGTTCAGTAACCGTTTCACTTAGTTCTTCTTGTTTGTACTTCTCTATCATCTACTATCCCAAGGGCCTTCAAGAGCCTTTTGTATACAGGCAGCCACATGGTTTACTTGATAGTTTTAGAAAAGAAATGATCACAGCGGTTTTTCGCTTTGAATTTATTAGGTCCAGGCTACAGCAACTCTTCCTGTGGTAGGAAGGGAAATCTGAAAAAACAATATATAATATAGCATACATAACAAGAAAATACATGACCAATTATGCCAATAAAATACATAATAATGATCATGTTTCTTTACAGTCACATACAAGCTAGGGTTAATGTATTTATTTATTTTTTAAATCAGTTTTTATTGCTAGTAAAAGCCACCTCAGACAGTGCCCTGTGGTCATGGCTCGATATAGTACAATGAGCCTTCCAGCTCCTGTTCTGGATTGTGAGGAACCCTCTTGTTGCCTTGTATTACTGATGCATGACCCATGCTGTGGGCTTGCTGCCTGAACTGTCATCTTGGAGCCATCTATGCATTGATACCAAAGATTAACAGGCAGGCAGGGATCAACAGGAATAAGAGACTTGGACCACCAGGGAGCCTTGGACCTCCGGGGAGCCTTGGACCTCCAGGGAGCCTTGGACCTCCAGGGAGCCTTGGACCTCCAGGGAGCCTTGGACTGCTAGGGAGCCTTGGACCGCTAGGGAGCCTTGGACCGCTAGGGAGCCTTGAACCTCCAGTGAGGTTCAAATTTTGCTTAGGGCCCACAAAATTCTAGTGCTGGCACTGATGGAAGGGATCTCCTTTGGTGATCCAACAGAGGTGTTTCGTGATACAGAGCTCTTCATTTTACATTTATTATTATACCGATTTGATATGTGTTTATTTCTGTGTTCTGCTATGAATTCTGAATTGTCCTTCCAGCAAGCTTATCAGTAGCAGTGAATGTTCCTCTCCATCATCTTTCACACACAGTACGTGGTTGCAGCCACAGTAAACAAGTCAACGTTCTTTTAAAAGTTCCTCCAGACCCTCCCCTTTCTTTTCCCTTTGGTGAAGTTCAATAATCACTTTGCTTTTGGTTGTGGATTTTGCCATGTCTGTTTAACTGGTTCCATTCATCTGCGATGGGTGTTGTGGCCACATCTCCCCCTGTGGATGTGCCTCCTCCTCATTCGGGGTAGGGTCCGGTGTTCCACGGCATCGACTTCTTAGCTGCCACCGTTCCCCTGCGCCCCATTTGTTAGTTTGTTAGGTTCCCACGTCTTCACGAACGCACTGATTGCGCACACCTGTTGCTTGTTGTCTGTGTATACGTTTGCCGTGTGTATTCTGCTCCGTGTGCATTCTTGTTTTGTGTGCTCAATGCTCGACTACTTACAGTGTTCTTTTTGACTGGCCATTCAAATAAATGGCCAGTATACAACTCCTGCGCCTTGGTTCATCCTTACTCGACGCACCCATCACGGTTGCATCTTTCTTTTCAGCGTTTGTTGAGTGTTTAAAATGTTTGCGTGTGTGTAAATGTTAGCTGGCTGAAGATTGCAGCACCTCGTTATCACTCTTGATGTGTATAGATCAGGGGTCTCCAAACCGTTCCACGGAGGGCCGAGTGTCTACAGGTTTTAGTTTTTTCCTTTAAATTGGTTCCAGGTTCAGACCTAAATAACCAGATGAGGGTAGACCTAACCAATCAGTGACATAATAAATCAATCAAGTACAAGGTGAGAGTGAAAACCTGCAGACACTCGGCCCTCCGTGGAACGGTTTGGAGACCCCTGGTATAGATGGTCAGCAGAGGGAAGACCCAGCTTGTCATGCAAGTTGTGCACTTTCTTATCAAGTGAGTGGATAAAGAATGGGACTCACCTTGACCAACCTGTTCATCCAGTATGAGGGAAAACCTGTGAAATCCATGCAGCCCTACAATGTAGGTTGAATTTACGACGATCTACAATTTGAAACCAAAAGGGCTGGAATGTACAAAGATTTAAGTTCAGAACAAATGACTTCTGGGTTATTTGGGGTGAGTCACGGTGGTTCCTGCACCATGGAACCTTCTGGATGAACCATTGCTCTGTTGTCCCTTATGTTAAATATGTTTTTGAATGATTCACTGCTCCCTCCAACAGAGATGTGCCCATCTCCAAACCCTCATAGCCAGCTTGGGAAACTGATACTAATTTGTGGTAGAAACCAAGTGAAAGTGATGGATCTCCTCTGTCCTTCATTTTATTGTGTCATCAATCAGGAAAAAGTATATATAATTGAGTTTTATGTCCTTGTACTGTATTTAAACAGAAAAACAACGAACTGTTAGCATGCGTGTGGCATGGACCTAATATGGAATGTTAATTATCTTGTAAAGTAACATTTTTATTGAATTATTCGTCTGTGCTGGCAAAATGGCCAGATATAAGATATCCAGAGCCAGAGACAGACCACACACAGGCTGACCAGAGACAAACCAAACTCAGACTGACCAAGGACAGACCACACACAGGCTGACCAGGGAAATACTACATACAGACTGACCATGGACAGACCACACACAGACTGACTATAGACAAACCAAGTCTGACTGGGGACAGACCACACACAAACGCTAGAGCAATTAACACTCTTAGGTTTGCAGCTATAGCATTTACACTGGCTGTTTTCAGCACTAAACACTACATAGATGGTACAAAATACAACGCCATCCTGCCTCGTAGACTCACTCTCAACTTTTACTGGTGGTTTCTTCTAGCTAAGAGGTCTGAATTCGCATTTATAGGCACCTCACTAGCTGAAGATAGTCAACAGCACACAGCGCAAGCACAGATTCAGTTGCATTAGACAAATGCCAAGTGATTGCTCAGCCTTCAATCAACGTTAATGGAATAATATTAAGTTAAATCTGTCTGTCTATACCTGTAACCCCACACATCTAACCTGTCTATACCTGTAACCCCATGCAACTCATTTGTCTTTACCCATAACCCTGTACATATAATCTGGCTTTACCTGTATCCCCAAACATCTGATCTGTCTTTACCTGTAACCCCATATATATATAATCTGTCTTTACCTGTATCCCCATATATATAATCTGTCTTTACCTGTATCCCCATACATCTGATCTGTCTTTTCCCGTAACCCCATATATATAATCTGTCTTTACCTGTATCTCAATAAATGCAATTTCTGTCTCCAAGTGTATCTCCATAGATCTAATGGCCTCCTTACAGGGCAGGACAGGAGAATCTCTATCCCTGTGGAGTCTCCTCAGTATGTACTTAATTTGATCTTTGATTTGTATTCGCCCTTCCATTGTAATTGTGAAATATCCACCCTTTTACAGCTTCTCAAGTATTGCCCTTGATCCTCTGAGGAACTCCATTCAGATAATGCTCTGAGTTCATGGTCTTTTTAATTCTTAATGTGTTGAAAGTTATTATCATTAGACTTTACATCAGACTGTAGAGCTATTTTGTACACCCTGAAGTTAATGGTATTCCTGAACAATATAAAACAAAAGGATGCTGTCGCTGGTTTTATTTATGTAGCTCACTGGCTCTCATCCATTGGAAGCGTCACTTTGATGTTGGTTCGCTCACTTGCTGGGATGCTTGTAAACATATTTACTAACCACACCAACTCCTGCTGTGGGAGCAGGTTTAACTGCGGCACAGGCAGGGCCCGGATAGGGTGTGGGCGGGGGGGGCTATGGTGGCCCTAAGCAAATGGAAGAGTGTCAGGGAGGGTGCGATTGGCTAGCTACGACTGAACAATGACACCTCTCATAGGAGAGACACCGGTGTGGACCACTCATATACTGGAAGTACATTGTAGAAAGGAATCCCTTGCATATACTGTCAAGTGGAATGATCCCATAGTAGCATCGATGTGCATCTCTTAATATCTGCCGGCCTACTAAACTCAAATCACATTCAGGACCCTCTCCTCCTAACCCTAACCCTAACCCTCTCCTCCTAACCCTCTTGTGGTTGAGTTTAGCCATGCTAATTGGTGTATGTTAGCCACTAACACATCAGTTAATCACATAAAAGTTCAATCACAAACAGGTCAATAGCCCATTGGGCTTCCTTCCTTGTGATGTTTGGTTTGAATATCCTGAATGTGTACTTTCAGTCGCTTGCACCGTATGGATTATGACACACAGCGGGCCTTGTTGTGTACAACACTCAAACATTAAGACCGTAGGCGATTAAGCTTTGATGTGTGAGTGTGTGTCGGGTTAGATCCAATGACCTAAGGTTGGGGAGATGCTTTTCAATGGCAGCCTCTGGAATGCTTTTTTTCTCATAACTCCTATCGTACCGAGAGACAGAGAGAAGGTCTTTGTTCTACTTCAATAGGATTTGATGAATGCCAGAGGGAATAAGACATGCCAGAATGGTCACACATTCCTTGATGAACTTTGTTTTGGTGTATTTGTGTAGTCTGTCTGTCTGTCTTTCCCCCTGAACAGTCGGTCTCTTCGTTGTGCTCAACTCTCTCCACACCTCTATCCATCTTCATGCTGTAGGCCTCTTGAATGTCAAGGACAAAGTAAACAGCCCCTAAACACTCATCCTCCCACAGTCCTTCTGTGAATCCCCCATCAGTAACAGACAAAGTTTTGTGGCCATCTTATGTGCCGGTCTAGTTTACATAAGTGTTCACTCTGCCCTTCGTTTAGTTGAAGAGGACGAGAAAACAACTGGAAAACTTTGCTCGCCTCAAGTGATGAAATCGCCTACGATTTAATGGCAACGGTGGTCATGTGACTAACGCTGGTGGTGGCAAAAGGTCAGCTACATGTTTTGGCAGACTTGCGGGTCGGTCTCTCGCGGTGCATAGCTGACTGCTGAACTCCCGTCAACACAACCCCCCCCCCCCCCCC